>JAHWFP010070748.1:0-24779 GCA_023313725.1 Lithobius niger
TTTTCTAGTCACCGGCTAGATAAACTTCAAGACTACTACTCACCCACGATAACCCCATCCCTCTTAATAGTATAGGTAGCAAATAGTCCCTCTTACTAGTCCACGATTAAGACAATCGTTCGCCGATGTTTTTGTTTACTAAAATAAAATCAGGAATTTTTCAGTTAGATTTTGGATTTTAACGACATACATTTCGAAACTTCCTACACGATAGAAAGATAAAATTCCCTTATCGTATCATAACGTAAGTAAGCCTTTTACACAAAGAATACAAAAGATGGCTTGTTTTAGCAGCTGGTTAGTGATAACCACATTTTGAACACATCTCAAACATGAAGCGACTTTTTTTTTAATTAATAGTTCATTCAAGTTGAGATTGCTGCGTGGCGTCCAAGCTTGTAGTTTTAAGGGCTGGTGATGGGATTGGTGACGGCCTTGAAGAGGGCGGTGGCATTAAAGGGCTGTGACGGTCCAGTGAAAGGAGCCAGCACCACATTGAGGGCAGTGATGAGGAGGCTGAAGATGACGGCCACCTGATTGACGCTGTCTGCCACCTCAGCTGCCTTGTTGTTTTCGTCAATGTTGATGAAAGTCAGGATGATGACCAGGATGCCCAGAATCACCTGCAATGGAGGGAGGCAGGCAAGCAGACCGTCAGTAAAAATACCACCGCCCAAGTCAATGCAATCAGGAGAAAATTGGTTATTTAAGGAATTTGAGTTTCGGCAACTTCCACTGTGCAATTTTGTTGCGGATGCCAAAATTGGTGCTAGAATCTGTGAGTAACCTTACGCTTCTTTTCCATCGAGCAGTTTAGCGAAACTGGACTATGGTGTAACGTCAGCGTCAGTATTATACAATACACACGAACCCAATCCCATTTATGTACCAACAGTTTGACGTTGATCGCAAACCATACTCTCGTTTCGCTAAACTGCCAGATGGAAATGAAACACACGTTATATAAGCACGGGTTGGATACATTCGGGAGAATTTTGCACTGGAACAGTACAAAAAAGCATTGACTACAGCAAATTATAGGCCTAATTGGTAAAACATAGGCCTAACTATGTGAGAAGAGGATATTTAGTCGAATAATACTGGCCAATCATCATAAAGCGTGTGTCAACTGAGTAACTCGTCAAGGAAGTCCTGTAGCCAATCGTGTGCTTAGCCAGCATTAATCTAATGCTATAATACTGGGATAATTATTACCAAGGGTTGATGTAGGATATGAATTAATATCTATAGTTTGTTCCACATTATGTTTGCAGGAAACTGACTGTATGATGTTACGTTTCTTTGCGCTAAAAGTGCAAAAACATGTGGATATCACACTTGCAGACTCTACGCAGTTACTGTTAGAGTCTGCGAGTGGGATATTAACGTGTGTTTTGCACTCGTAGTGGAAGGAAACGTGGCATCACACAGTCAGTTTCCTACAAACATAATATGAAACAATAGGTTATTTTTTCTGGAGTATAGCAATACTATATTTGCATTCCACTGGATAGCATCACTTGTGATTAGTCTTAGGCCTGACTATACAATAATAAGCCTAATCACAAGTAATGCTATCCAGTGGAATGCAAATATAGTATTGCTATACTCCAGAAAAAATAACCTATAGTTTGTTCCACATTATGTTTACAGGAAACTGACTGTATGATGCCACGTTTCCTTCCACTACGAGTGCAAAAAACACGTTAATATCCCACTCGCAGACTCTAACAGTAACTGCGTAGAGTTTACAAGTGTGATATCCACATGTTTTTGCACTTTTAGCGCAAGGAAACGTGGCATCATACAGTCACTTTCCTGCAAACATAATGTAGAACAAACTATAGATAATAATTCTTATTCTACATCAACCCTTGGTAATTATCCTAGTCTATTGGCAATTAGATCAATGCTGGCTAGGCACACGATTGGCGACAGGATTTCCTTCATGAGTTTCTAGTTTCGATTTTGAGTTACTCGGTTCAAGCACGCCCTATGATTGGCCAGTCGTATTCCACTAAATAACCTCTTCTCGCTTGAAGCCGTGACAACCATCTACAAATGACAACAACAAACAACAAACTGACCGACAAACTAATGTACTAACAGTTTGTTATGCCTCTAATTTGTTAATAACCATGTTGAAATTAGCTCAAATTTAACCACGGTCGTAAAAATTACAAACTACATCTACTACTTTAGGACGTTTAGAACTTTATTGGGAAAAAAAACAGAAAATGGCTGAGATGAGTTACAATTGCACAAGCCCAACCTGGAAGTAGGTTGCACAACTGTAAAATATGTGGTACATAATTATGTAAGAGAATGTGGACGAGAAATGGGCAAAAGATAGAAGGAACATAGGACAGACAGTCGACGATACACAATGTTCGGCAAACACAGTGTTCGGCAAAGGTAAGAATTGGATAACAGCAACTCAGGAAGTTGAACATGCATGCAAAAAACGTGAAAGAATACAGTATTTATAAGTCTTCCCGCCAAGCTTTTCAGCCGTGGGAAGTCGTGATATCAAACGCCAAGGTCTTTCGCCAAGCTAATCACACCGACTAATACTTCAAACGTTAAATGAAATAATTGAAAATTACGCAGTAAGCAATTTTCATATATTTCATTTAACCTTCAAACTATTACTTGGTGGGATTAGCTTGGCAAAAGAGCTTGGCGTTTGATATCACGACTTCCCACGGCCGAAAAGCTTGGCGGGAATCCTTAACAAGTTTTGTTTTGGGGTAGATACAGTATTTACTACGAATGTGTAATCGGGTGAATAATGTGCGAAATTAGCAGTAATAACCAGTTGCTTGCTTGTGGGCAAGGAAGTGATAAAAAAAAAGCAAGTGGCTAGAATAAGGACTGTAGATAGAATTTGTGATAGAACCTATAGACGCAATGTGTATAAAATGTGGCTATTTAAGGGGCCCTTTTCATTTAACAGGTTATGTTTCCAAATTGAGTTTACAAAATGTTCAAGCATACCTAACTTAACTTTACAAAGTTTGTGTGCATTTAACCCGATTAAATTTAAATTCTTTTAATTAGCCTGAAATTGCTGCAATTTGTTTTAACCCCAGTTTTAATTTTATCATATGTATTATGTATCATGGCGTGGTTTGTAACTCATGTTAATTATAATTAGCAGCTGAAGTAATTGGTGAACATGAGATATTAGGGATTAATGAATTCCTAAGAGCTATAAAATTCTTGAAAACTTTAAAGATCTAAATCTAACTCAAACTAAATTAGAAAACAATTTATTGAAGGATTGTATTAATATATTTTTTGTTTGGTTTTTACAATTGTTTACATTTAAAATTACGGGAAGTTAGTCAAATTTTGTATGTGACTAAATCGTGATTGTAATTAGCTTATTTACACTTCTTTTTGTTTTGTCTGTTCTTTTATTTCATTTCTGAAATAAGATACAAATTAGTTATTTACTTATAATAAACTTCCTGGCTTCTTTACACCTTTGTAAAAAATTTCAATTAAAAAAAAAGAAGATTATCAATTTCTTGATACAGGTAAACGTGTCCTGTTGTAGAATCCAGGAACATCAGCTAAAGCCAGTCTGTTTGACCTTCTGGATCATCTGGACACTACAACCGCAGTGTGTTTACTCACCTTCTAAAAAAAAAAAAGGGTTACTCTGAAGCTACAGTATCAGCATCTGCCTTATCGAATCTGTTTGACTAATTTAATTTGGGTTGGGTTAGGTTAGGTTAGGTTAGGTTAGGTAAGGTTAGGTAAGGTTAGGTTAGGTTAGGTTAGGTTAATGGTTTTTTCATGAAACGAGAGGCAGTGACGGAACAACTAACTCTGCCAAAACCCATCGAGTCACCACCACAGGAATAAAAGTTGGTCCTAAAGATCCTAAAAGTTGGTCCCTCAATGCTGTAGGAATTTTTTTGTGAACCAAAGGAATTTTTAACCAACTAATACAATGAGGGCACTTCACCGGAGGAGGAGTGGGGACACATGTATGAATTACCTGATCTTTCCTTGCAGTTCTTCAGTAATATGGGATAGCGCATTTCAGATCAAAGTCAGTGGCTGGATCTTGACCACTGATTCATACTTGGAATTGTACTATTAAACTAATGACCTTTCGATCTTTCATTTAATTAATGGTAGGAATCCAGGCATTATCTGCGGTCATACTCAATATAATTCTTAGATTTGGTAAAGGGACGTTATAGAGTGACTTAAATTTAGTCTTGTATTTTTAGTACGGTTATAAAGTATTTTACTCTTTATACATCTGATAAAGAGGCGACTAAGTTGAGAACGGTTCGATCTCTGTATGGAGTGATATGAAATTAAAATATTGGAAGAATGGCCACTCGAGCTATTGTTAACGTGGCATATTGTTACACATCTGCAGGGTAGTTGAGTTAAAAGGGTTAAAGGGTTTAATGAGCGTTAACCACTCCTGGTCATCTGCCCGAAGCCCTAAGGCCCTATGTCTGCAACAGCCAGATTCCCAGGCAGTCACCCACCCAAGTATCAATCCAGCCCAATGCTGCTTAACTTCGGGGATCTGATGAGAACCCCGTAGTTGAGTTGAGTCAATACACAATAATATAAAAAAAACGAGTATCAAAAACCATATCAACACCATATCAAAAACCATATCAAAAACCAAAACTGTTAAAAGGGATCGCCAAGTTCCAAATGGTCTTGTTCTTCAAAGGAGTGATATCACCACACCCAAACATTCACCAACTTAATCGCACCGAATAATACTTTGGACGTTAAATGAAAACTTGAACATTGCTGCCGAAAGAAGCAATGCTCTAGTTTTCATTTAAACTTCGAACCATCAGACGGCGCGAATAACTTGTTTTGGTGTGTTGATATCACTCCTTGGAAGGGTCGAACCATTCGGAACTTGGCAGTCCCTTTTACCAGTTTTTGATGTAATACAGCTTAAACCCGACTGTACCTTTCGTCAGATTCCAGGGCCATCCCCCTATATTTACCTGTTCATTACAAAAATGCTCACCTGCAGGAGAATTGAGACACTGATCAGGATGATCATGAGAATGTAGAACTCGTGAGCGTCTCCCACTTGGAGAACGTATTTGAGCTGCGAGGCGTTGGCTGTGAGCAGGGCAATGTCTAGCATGCCCTGCGCCACCGTCTTCTTAGTGGCATAAGCGTTGGCGCCCATACCTTTGGAAGGAGAGTTCTGAAACAAAAACACGAAAGAATGATCATCAGCACATTGAAGAAAAACATAAATTCAACACAGAAAGGTACGAATTCTTCAGCATCTTTACCAACCTAAATTAAAGGATAACAAGCCGGCAATATGCGAAACAGTTGCGAAGGCCCTTCCACTCACAATGGGGGAATTATCAAACTCTGGTGGACAAAAGGCCTTAGTAGGCTTGTTACAAGGTTTACTCAGTACACAGAACTGTTTGCCCGGGGACGTGACGCGCTCCCAGCCAAAGCCATAAACGCGTTTACGCAACGATTCGCCTTTTCATTCTCGCAACTAGAATTTAACCGCGATGGCAAAGGTATCATTTCCATGGTCACAACGCCACTTGGATTACCTAAATACAACATCGTTTGAGTAAATGCTTGCAGTCCTACATCCGTGGCAATAAGACAAAGAATTCCTCCTGACAAAACAATTTTCTCAGTCGCTTCGGAACTCACATTATTAACGTTTTCGTTGCTAGTCTGCGGAGCTAAATCTGCCGCCATGTTGGAATTTCGGATGATTTCTAGCTTCTAGCTGAGAGAATGCAACGACAGTTTTCTCGCTCACTAACTTTTACTTGATCAATACTAAATCTGATGGCTGCTTCTCGCCTTTACCGGAGTATGCGGCTTTCGAATTGTCTATGCGTGTTAGTAACCATGGCAACGACGTAGAGGTCGACCGAATTTCGGTTTCGGTTTCGGCACCGAAACCGTGAAATTTTTGGTTTCGGTTTCGGTTCTGGTTTCGGCGAGAAAGTTATAGGTCAGTTTCGGTTTCGGCCGAAACCGAATAACTAGTTTCAGTTATGGTTTCGGTTTCGGTTGAATTCTATGCTGCAGTTTCGGTAAAACCGAAACCAATTCCTCTCCTGGCAAAAGCCAATTTCCGCGTAGTCTAACTAGGCCCAGGGGCACCGACATGCAGATCCTGCTTTATTCTGCCATGCCCATCAATAATATATACATTTTTTTTCAATCCATATTTAATCATATTTATAATGGCATCGTTGCAATGCAGGGAATTTATGATTTAATTGCCTTTAACATTTTCAATCCAGGCTTATACTCATTGAATCAAACTCTTTTCTGGTGCTCTGGAATCTGGATCTCCCTTACTGACACGAGTTAATCGTTTTAAAATTAAAAAAAAACTAGCAAGCAGAAATAAAATGCAAACGAAAGTCATGAATTATTTACGTAAGATTGAATTTTTTTTAGCTGTAGGGGTGAGGGGCGCACGTGGATTTGCTCAGCCTAGCGGCAGAAGAGAGGTAAACCGGTCTCTGCCTCCCAGTCTAGTCTACGTCTGCGAAAAACCATACACTCATGATTTAATGATTTTATCCTTACTTTTTGTCTAATTATTAAAAGTGATATTATTAATGTTAGGTTTTAGTTCCGGTTTCGGTAGTGGTTTCAGTTTCGGCCGAAACTGAATTGCCAGTTTCGGTAGCGATTTCGGTTTCGGCCGAAACCAAATCTCCGGTTTCGGTAGTGGTTTCGGTTTCGGCCGAAAGTGAAAAACTTGGTTTCGGTCGACCACTACAACGACGCAACGCAAATCTTCTCCTCGTGCCCCGTGAAACGGCGTACGATGCTTGCAACATTTGAGCGTCAATTTATGACAACAAGAAAACAATTTTTACTGTAGTGCAAGACGACGGACTTCTTTTTGTATGCTGGCATTCGATGGTTTGTCTTCGATTCGATAGTGACGAAATGGACACCATGTTGGATTTTGAATTCTCGCTGCGAGATGCTATTTATTCTACCGACGTTTGATCATTGCTAGAAGTTGTACTTTGAAGGAAAATAGCAGATTTTGGAAATAGCGTGAAATGACAACAATCTTGTGGCAATGTTTAAAATTACCGTGGCACTTTGCTCTTTATCCATGTTGTTATTTATAATACATTTAATTTGTTATCTTTTACCACATTCATTTAGTAGCAACGGGAAACTAATCGTAAATAAATAACGGTCGACTAGCAAATAGCATTCGGCGAGCGAGAATGACTTGTTGCGTAAACGCGCCCTAACACCAGAAGGCGACAGTGACAATTTTGCTAGTTATTTCAAATTGGTAATCCCTGGGGTCTTTTACATGCCACAATCGACATGAGCACGAGACATCACAGGGCCCTTCTCTTTCCGAAAATGAAAAGGAGATAGCTGAGGTCAGGCTCGAACACGAGACCTCTTGCACATGAGACAGCCACGCCAACCATCAGGCCACCTTGCCCCAATCACTGTGCGCCAGCACAGTCTCCACACGAATTGTGTACCGGCAGTACGTCGTGTGTGCATTGGCAGCATACAACCTGTGCCCAGAATGTGTCCTGCTACTACAACAAACTGTAAACTACCATTACACAATTCGTGTAGAGCCACACTGGTACACATGACAGTGCTATGTACAGGATGCATACACCCCCTGTGTCCAGAAATACGTATACTACCGCTATACAAACTGTGTACTGTGTACTGTATACTGTCAGTGAACCGATGTTCAGTTAGGTTTCTGTGGTTGTAGTTTCATAGAGCTGCTTTTAATCTTAACTTATACAATTCTTCATAGTAAACTCCAAGTGGAACTTCCAATCGTCGAAATCAGCACTGTAACACGAACAAGGAGTAACAGTTTTAAGCTTGTTATCCCAAAACACACACTAAACTGTAGATAGAATTACTTTGCCATACGGGTGATTCCAGACTGGAATTCACTAACGGATGAAACTGTTTCATCCTCTTCCGTAAACACCTTCAAGAGGTTACTGGACCAGTGGCGTGTACACCATAAAGTCAGACTGGCAGGTGCCAGGGGCCCACCTGACGTCCCACCCATTAAACACGAGCAAACGTAAAAGCAAAGCCTTAAAACCATTGCTGATTTCGGTCAAAAGTTAAGCATTTTGCATAATTTTAATGTGGAATTTCACAAAATCCCTCGACTTCTGGGGGTAACCCCCCTCCCCCCAGATCCCCCCTCTTCACTGCACTACAGTTAATGTCCCCTCACGTAGGGGCCACCTGTAAC
This sequence comes from Lithobius niger, assembly GCA_023313725.1. Taxonomy (NCBI): domain Eukaryota; kingdom Metazoa; phylum Arthropoda; class Chilopoda; order Lithobiomorpha; family Lithobiidae; genus Lithobius; species Lithobius niger. The sequence goes on from JAHWFP010070748.1 coordinate 8,273, forward strand.
ACGGTGCCAGGAGCCCATGCTAGTCTGTACACGCCACTGTACTGGACATGGCAAACACCTGAGGAATCCTGGGAAAAACCTGAGGAAAACCTACGGAAAAACCTGAAGCACGTGGAGAAATATCTGATTAAAGCAAAGGGCCGAGATATTGTCCACAATAAGCCAGAATAGACTACTGAATGATTGTGGTAGTCTCATTACTCCCCTAAACGCAGGATGCCTGGTATCGACCTTTCCAGCACTCTCTACCCAGAGTTGATTCAGGTCAGGTTTTTCCACCAGGTCACCAGGTCTGCGCCCGTGATACGGAATTTTTAGTCAAATCCAACGACAAGGGGGTGACTCGGAAATCCGATAGATACCCAAATGACCATAACAAAAGTCACAGATTAAAAAGAACAGCTGCACTGTTTTACTGCAAGCATTGAAGAAACTAACAAACGCACTGGTTTTAAAGAAGTTCTTTTAGGCTTCTTTGTCAATAAATTCTGCGACACCTTAAAGAGGCCATCTTCTATAATGAACTTCGACTTAAATTTAGTTGTTACTGTTAGCGTTTTCAGTCATTGTAGAATCTCACAAAAATATGGGAGTTGTTTTGTTTCACCAGTTTGATAAGTTTTGTAAACGTGAGAGTTTTGTTAACTTGTAGGCTAACTATTACAAATGTACATTTTTATATCATGTCAGCTAAGAACAGTGGTCCACACTGGATACGTTCACTGTGTGGTCGTTATCCTCTTTACGTCTTTGCCTCACAAGGTGGTTTTCAAGGTTCCACAACATCGTGATCACATGGTTCGTCACTGATCAATAGTTTAATGCTTTAATGTTTAATGGGATGACAGTAATGGCTAATTTAATATCGACTGCATGACAAAGCTGCCTTGATCGGCAACTGACAGGGGCCGCAAGTTGATTACAACGGTAATGTCACAAATGAGTCGGAGTCGCTGAATCCCGGGTCAACCAATTTTTGAGTTACGGCTTCGAGGAAAAATGACCTAGTTCAGCTGTGCCCCCCCCCCCTTCCCCCATCACCGATCAAGTCAACTGTGTCAGTCAGTTTATTTCGCCATTACTGTCGTCCCATTAAACATTAAAACATTAAATTATCGATCAGTGACGAATCACGTGAGCCCATGATGTTGTCGCGTTATCTTGAATACCACGTTGTGAGGGAAATACGTAAAGAGGATAACGACCACACAGTGGATGTATCCAACGATGGGTCACTGCCCCCAACCGAGTTGGTATAAAATTGTGTATTTATAATAGATACAAGTTAGAAAATTCTCACGTTTACACCTAAACACCCACGCCGTGAGAAAGCAAGTTAGGTTTTTAAAGAAGGTAAAAATAAGTAATAGGACCTCTTTGAAACACTCTTGAAAACAATAAAAAAAAACTGAAAACCGAAGCACATATCGTATTATACACAGAATAGAAGGAACTTTCACATTTCGAATTTTTTAGATTTATTAAGAAAGAATGATCTTAATAATTATGTCAGAATTTTATCAAACATTTACTGCACAGGGAAATGTAGGCCGAAATTAGGAAGGAATCTGGGAGGAACGCAGAAATTTTTCGCCTGTAGATCAATATAGTTAGTTACAGACATTGGCACACCCAGAGGGGGACAAGGGGGGGGGGGGAGCATTTGCCCCTCCCAAGACCCAAGATTAACAGTGATTTTTTTTGGATTTTTTGATTTGAGCCTAGTGTTTCCTCTCATCCCTCCCCCCTTCCACCCCCATGCGAAAAATTATTTACATCGAAGCTGAACAAATAAGTAAGGAATTTGCTGCCCTAAGAAAATTTCTCAACTAAAGCTACTTAAAAGTATTAAAAATTGTACTGAAACTGTCAAAAATGTGTTATGACCCATTTTCATAGGTTTTTTTTCGCCCCGTCCAAACAAAAAATCTACATATGCCACTGGTCACCGATGGTGTTACCCTTTCTTGACCACGACACAAAACAAGTTTTAAAAACTACTGGAATGACTGAGTTTTATGCGTTTAAAATATAATAAAACTAAAAAAAAAAAAACAATAAGACAGCAGACGTAAGTTACTTTTCTGTTTTCTTGTGTAGTCTTTGGCATTGGCATTAAGCTGGATATTTGTCTATGTATGTAAGATAAAAGAATTGGTGACAATGACTGTTTCTATACTTGAGAGTACACAGTAAAAAATAAACAGGCTTGGCTTTTGCCCCCCCCCGTGGGATTTGTCCCTCCGTCCTCCGTCCCACTCTGCAGTAACACCAATGTACGTATCTCCAAACTGGTTATCTTCGTCTGGTTGGACGCACGGAAAAAGTAGACCTGTTCGCGTTTCTGAAGGGCGGAGGTGCGCGAATTGAGTGAGCAAAGCGAGCGATATCCGTGGTCTTAACCTATTCAATGCAACACAAACCCTTTTTACTGTATCTTAACCGCAGACATTCTCAGGAATGTGATGAACGCATTGTTGCAGTAACTGAAGCTAACTTGCGTTCTATCAATCAATACATCAATCTTGTGATGTTCCGGAGTTGGAATGAACTAAATGAAGCATGGATCGATGCCAACTGAGTGAGCTAAGAGAACGATACGGCTTGTAACTTAATACCGACATTCCTTTCTGGAAATATAACATTCTATATATTTGAATCACTGATAAGTCTGGTGTACGCATGTTTCAGTTCACTGATTAAATTTCACTCGTTTCATATGTCATATATTGCCTTGTATACTGTTTGTTGCAAATGTAATTTATTTGGCGCATTAAAAGCTACTTAGTTTACTGAATTTTTTCGCAAGCAGAATTTTTACAGTAAACCGCTTATTAAACGCCCACGGGCTATTAAAATTAAATCCATAAAAAAAAGGAGGGTGGGCCATAACAAAGTTACAATTCATTTTTCGAAATTACTTCTACCCTGGGATGGTGCTTAACTTCATCGCCAAAATTCGGCGTTTATGCAATCATTCACGTACGTGATCTGGGTTAGGTATCGCATTAACGCAATGCATTATTCTTATTTGCTCAGTAATTTAAGCTTATTAGTTTCCTAGTTTATTTAGTTTGCTTTATGTATGAGGCTTTTAGTGAATTTCTAGCAGAAAAATTACTATCTAAAATGGGCGATTTACGATGTTTAGATAACAAATACTTGTCTTTCAGTCATTACGTTTTGAAAACATACAAGGCTTATAAAACCGATATATAAACAAACACTTTTAATATCCGGGGGTTGAAGTAAAGACTAGTGTGTGACCAGCTAGACGAAAAAAATTACACGACAACACGTGAATTATTTTTCGTTTAGATGGCCAGACAGTGGTCTTCACTGAAGTTCCTGCATGCTACGACGGGTGTTTGTTTATTCACCTTCTTACTTAACCTACTTCCTGACAGAACCGGTTAAGTAAGAAGGTGAATAAACAAACACCCGTCGTAGCATGCAGGAACTTCAGTGAAGACCACTGTCTGGCCATCTAGACGAAAAATAATTCACGTGTCGTCGCAAATTATGTTGCAAATCGTTTATACTTGTGAGACCCAAAACGTGTCATCAATTCTCCTAACTTTTCACATTGCATGAGAAAGAATAAATTTTATGTTATATTCCTCTATTTTCATTTTATTTTCACAACTTATTTTGATTCAAAAAAATAGTTTTTATAGAACTCTACCCATTCCATGTAGGGTGGTAGGTAAAAATACCCCCGGAAAAAATACCCCGGAAAAAATACCCCGGAAAAAATACCCCTGGAAAAAATACCCCCGGAAAAAATACCCCCGGAAAAAATACCCCTGGAAAAAATACCCCCGGAAAAAATACCCCTTGGAAAAAATACCCCCGGAAAAAATACCCTTGGAAAAAATACCCCCAGGATCAATACGGTCTAAAATATTTAATGTGAATTAAAGGAGACTGAATTCAGTGGCGGATTCAAGGCAAAAGGTTTGTGGTGCAAGCCTCAATGCCCCTCCTTTTCTTCCGTACAATTCTGAGAACCATTTTATTTTGCTCTTCTTTATTGTGTTTTATGGGTGCACGGAAAAAAAAGTTGATAAAAAAAAAACACCGGAGAAAAAGTTGCCCTCGGTAAGATAAAATTCGTGAAATCACGATGTTTCCACCAAAACTGATATAGAAGGTGGTGGTGGAATGTTATGTTTTCCCGAATCTTCTTTTTAATGTCTGTAATCGATCAAATTCAATATTTCACCCCCTCCTTCCCCAGTTACGGAATTTGTAGATAATTTATTATTCTCGACGTCGTACCTCCCCCCCTCCCCCTTCTATTTCAGTTTTGGTGGAAACTACGTGATTTCACAACTTTTTCTCCTCACCACTTCCCCTATTTTTTTTCATCAACTTTTTTTTCTATTTTTTTTTTCGAGGATTTTTTTTTTCCTTGCACCCATAAAACACAACAAAGAAAAGCAAAATAAAAAAGTTCTCAGAATTTTATGGAAGAAAAGGTGGGCATTGCGGCCTTTTGCCTTGAATCCGCCACTGTTTTCAGTCTACTTTACTTCACATTAAAAAAAAATGTTTGACCGTATGTATCCTGGGGGTATTTTTTCCAGGGGTATTTTTTCCGGGGGTATTTTTTCCAGGGGGTATTATTTCCGGGGGTATTTTTTCCGGGGGTATTTTTTCCGGGGGTATTTTTTCCAGGGGTATTTTTTCCGGGGGTATTTTTTCCGGGGGTATTTTTTCCAGGGGTATTTTTTCCGGGGTATTTTTTCCGGGGTATTTTTTCCAGGGGTATTTTTACCTAGATTCAAAATAGCTGGGGATATTTTTAGCATCCATTTGCGTGAAAGGAAGCCAAACGGAATGTTAACACACGCATCCACCCCGCACAAATAACGGACCCGGAGGGGGGGGGGGAGAGAATGTAGAATAAGTTTTAACTCATATTTATCGATTGCTAGCGCTCCAGTGGCGCCACGTTTTTATGACTATCAAAAAAAAATTATAATAATACAAAAAAATAGGGCTTCTAAAACATAAACATGTTGTTTACTACAAAGCTAGCTAAACTAGAACAAGAGAATAAATTTCTCGTTTATTGACATGTTTTGCAACCGAAATGTCTTACAAAAAAAAATTAACGAATTGACGTGATACGTGCGTTAGACGAACGCTAGTGCGTCGCCAGCCAAGTCCATCAACGCCCACGTACTGTTGCTAAGGATGCGTGTTTTCCACAGCAATAGTCGAACATTAGGACCAGGCAGTACTTAAAATTCGTTTCAGTTCCACGACGCTTTAGCGTTTTGTTTCGCATTAATAAGAAGAAATAATGGAAGAACCGAAAAAGGGTTGCGAAGTATTTGGATGATTTAGTAGTCTTGACAATTCTAAAATTTGTGAAGGGGGAGGTATTAGATACGCTTCTGGTCTAGTGTCTTGTCCCCCTCAGTCTCCAAAGGTAACAAGTTTTGAGCGATGTTTAATGTACACTGTCACAGGGCCCAGTTTAAGTAACAACACGGGTCCCATTAAAGTAAAAACCAAGCAGTACTACAAGATAAAAACACAAACAACGTTTCGAAAATTGAAAATTTTCGAAACGTTGTGAACTCCACTGTCCAATTTGGCAAATGCCACTAAGTCATCCTATGTAAAAGCATCACCACAATAAAGCCACTAATTTCAATTTTTATGGTGATGATGCTTATACATAGGATGACTTAGTGGCATTTGCCAGGCTTTAATTTTATGCATACCTGATGACGAAAATTGAAAATTTTCGAAACGTTGTGTTTTTATCTTGTAGTACTGCTTGGTTTTTACTTTAATAATCTGTTACCGTGCTTTTTTACTCCATAACACGGGTCCCACGCACGGCGTAAAGGAGAGCCCGTAGGGTTCAACAGAGCGCCCATGATATTGCTACCACGTGGTTCACCTCCCTTAGTGGGTCGCGACTCCATGCAGCCATTTATTGTGGAGTTACCGTGTTGTAACTAATTTCTGGGATTTGTGACAAATACATTCTAAAGGTCTTTACCTAATAAATGGGTACGAATAATGTCATTAGTACTACAATTACTCCTGGCATGTAGCCACTCCAAGTGCAACAACGTTGAATGACGTTGAACGACCTTGAAGTCGGAAGGTGATGGCTACTTCAAACCAAGGCTGAGGTTAAGCCAAAGCCAAGGTCAAGGTCAAGTCAAGGGTAAAAACCGTGTATTTTGCCTACATGCACAGTGCCAGTTCACGGACTGGCCTTTTAGCGTTTGTTGAAAATTAAAATTATCAACATGCCTCAATGCGGGAAACGATACCCACAGCTTCTTTCTTTGACGACCAAAGATGGAATGTAAGGCGAGGTAGGGGGAGGGGTTGAGGCTTAATGGTGCGTTGACAGCCAGTTGGTACAGTAGGGATTGTCCCACGTATGCATTTATCAGCTCCTGCCACAGTCAGCTTTTTTTTTTTCACAAAACGGGTAAGGGAGCTTGGGTAGGGTGCTCACACTTCTAATAATAATCACTATACTGTACCAATTGCTTTATATTCCATCCTTGGTCATAGAAAAGAGAATCGGTGAGTATCGTTTCCTGCATCCAGGCCTGTTGATTCACCGTTGTGATAATCTTATTTTTTCAATGAAACGCTAAAAGGTGTTAACTTTTCGGTCAGCCCGAGAAGTTGCACTGAACCGGGAAGCGAAATATGTGATTGTGCATATAAAAACTGTATTCTGCCAATTCAAGTGTAGCCTACGAATTGCGTTATTTCATTTATTATCAACAAAACAAATTCGTTTATTACTGAATTTAAAATTGAGGCTTGGAGGACCCCCTAAATTGTGGAGCCCTATGCCTGGGCCTCGAGTTTCGTTATACATTGTGATTCGTCGATGTTTACACGAATCGATATAGAGAGAACATCAACAGCAATGTTTTTAAAGTTACTCGCAGCGGTAAGCCAGCTGCGATCCGGGTTCATGTTAACGGATACGTCAACACGTCCATGCCGTCCTTAGACTAGTTAGCAGCTAGTACATTATTAATACCATAAGAGTGCAAAGTATCATCATCTTAAATGGCGATGTATCATCATTGCAGACGGCGATGTGGCATCATCACAGATAGTGACGCATCATCATCGCAGACTGCGACATATCATCACAGACAGCGACGTACATCATCAAAGACGGCGACATATCATTACAGACAGTGACGTATCACCATTGCAGACAGCGACTTATCAGCAATGCAGACAGCGATGCATCACCAATGCCGACAGTGACGTATCATCATTGCAGACAGCAACGTTTCATAATTGCAGACGGTGATGTATCATCATCATAGACAGCAACATATCATCTCAGACGGTGATGTATCATCATTGCAGACGCTTGGTACTACCACCACGACTGCCGCTGGGAGAATGTTGATGTAATATGTACATACATAATATGTACATATACACATACAACATGTGTATAATATGTACATATACACATACAATTTTGTCAAGTTGATGAAGAAAGAAGATACTTCTTGTGGGTTATCACGAATTTCATAGGTCTTTTTCAGGTCCTATCTATCTTCATCTAAAACAAAGTTTGTTTTGTTGTACGTTGAATCAACGCGCCCTGTACCATTGATATAATAGTTTTTGGAATATAAATGTTTATATGCTTGCTTTAACACCATAGCGCAGTCGTAGGAAAAGCTTGCTTCACCGGCCAATCCGACCTATTACGCCGCTCCCAATTAAAGTAACGTCACGCTCCAGTCTTTTAGGAACGGACTCGATGTTTTTGCATGTGCATGAGCAAATGTTCACGACTGCGCTTGCGTTGTCAAGGATGTTACTAAGAAGTTTTAATTATAGTGTTTAGTAGGATTATCTGTTTACATAAATTAGCCTGGTGAAGAAAAACTACAAGTCCTCCATTTTAAGTTGGTGAATTCAGGGAAAAGCCTCCTCTAAGAGCCGAGGAGTCCCGTGCTTCAGCAGTGACGTCACACTGAGAGATCGGGATGTTAACAATAATAATTTTCTACATTTTAAGTGGAAGGACACGGAAGGGCGGTAAACCACTATAGTGCCCGCGGTGTATCTTGAGGTCGCCCCAGAAAGACTACAAATAATCGATTGTATGTTTTTGGGAGCAGAGTGCCTTGTTGATATCCAAAATAGTTTCAAAAACAATGGCGGCCGTCGATGAAAACCGGCCCCACCAGGAAGACGTAGCCGATCGTAAAATACCCACAGAACTCAAGATAAGCCGTGCACACAATAATACCGAGCCTGTTGGGGAAGTAGAGGCATTTCTAAGAGTGAAGGTAAAGATGGGAAAGGAAGGCACGGAATTACAAACAAATTTCAAAGTTCAGATAATGGGCGCCGCAGAAAGAGTTGTAGGTTTGCGTTTTCCAGCATTCGACGAAAACAACACACAGTGGGCTGGTCCACTGTGGCTGCCCCAAGGTAATATCAAATATGGACAACACTTACAGAGAAAAAATTTTGACGGCAATTTTGTGCTCGAAGATTGTGCTGCAAGTTTCCAACTACGGCTTCTGGTTTTGTCAATGAGTGGTGCAACGTCAAAAAACGGTAAGTTCACAGCATTCAAACCCCGCAAGATTTTATACTTCAGAATTAGGTCAAAACGAATTCTGCTCAACTCTAATGGATCAAGTCCTGTCATGACAAGGCGAGTAATGGTAGTCTAAATCACGTATAGGGCAGTGACACGACGTAGTATTATTGTGTATAACTCTATGGTGGAGCCAGGAACTGGGTTAGCTGCAAGGAGCACTGGAGGGAGAAAGGAAGAGCGTCTTATTGAAGCCAATGCTATTAGACTGGATTTCTTAAGCCTGTAACGCGAGATTTTTGTTGTTGGAGAAACCAACATTCTTTTAAGCCTAAGAAACCCGCTCTCAAAGCACTGCCTTGACTAGAAGTGCCGATTTTTCCGTTACATTTTAATCTAGTGCACCTTGTAGCTATTACCTTCAAATGGTGTCTCGTAGCCAAAATGACGTTACATGACGCTGCTCTATAGGCCATGCAGGCGTTTTGTAAACTAACGTTGCACAGATTCAATTTTGTTAATGTTACCCAAAAGGTAGGGGGACCATACTGGGGTAGCAGTATGTAGCATATTGATCGTGTGTTTAGGAAACGGTTTGATGAGCTGTGCGGTGAGTTTAGAAATGCGCTCAAAGCTGATTGGTTGGATATGGTTCCAACAACAGTACGTGTCCTCAGGCCGTAATTTTGTTCAGTCAAACATCATCATGTCGTGTTAAAGATCACTGAAAAGCGCAGAAGAACGCATTTTGGAGGCAGTCAACAAACCCCAATCACGTCACGTTACGGGTGGGGGGGGGGGGGGGTTGTTCGTAGCCACAGCAACACACAGCAGGCGACCCTAACGCTGTATGATTGTGAGGTCATCACGCAACTTTGATACGTGGCTGGTAGCTTGGAAAAGGGAAATTGTCTAATTAATCAAGAAAGTACAATAGCATTTTCTTTTATGGGTTTGTTGAAATTAGGCGACTTATATTAATGGTTTGTTCACATTCGTCACATTAATCATACCGATTTTTGTCAAGCGATACTAAGGTAACTATGCCATGGAATCTTTTCGCGAAAGGATGAAAATATTCGGAATTCAGTGAACTACGATCCATTGCTGGTTTCAACTCGAATCTAAAGATTCTAATGTGTTCTTTTAGGGTATTTTAACAATGTTAAGTCTTCGTTGTATGAGGTAGGGCGAAGGGTAATGGTCTAACTGGAAAATCGCATAATTGGAAGAACGTATACAGCGTAACAGTGCAACGGAAAATTGTCTAACACGAAATTCGTATAATGGAAATTCGTCTAACGTGAAATTCGTACGAAGGAAAATCGTCTAATGTCCCTACCTCACTATACATATAACAGCAGAAAGAGCAGTTATATCATTGTCCAGTTATACGTTTATCAGCTATCAAGACACACGCTAGTGTGTCGCCCGCCAAGATAAATGATAAGATGTAGATAATATGTATATATGAGCATGGCGACCACTAGACACGTTTTGTGTCTTTATTGCAAAGGTAGTTTGGCTGTTTTCAGCCATCTGAGGATAAACAACTATGCGACAGAAAAGGGTGAAACTTGTTTAATCGGAGACTGCGCAGTAAGCAATTTTCATATATTTCATTTAACCTTCGAACTATTGCTCGGTGGGATTAGCATGGTGAAAGAGCTTGGCGTTTGATATCACTACTTCACACGGCCGAAAAGCTTGGCGGGAATCCTTAACAAGTTTTGTTTTGGGGTAGTATTATTGTCCAGTTGACGTTTATCCATTATACGCTTATCCATTATACGATATTCCGTTTTGATTATTTTCCAGATTTTTGATTTAGGCAGATATTAGACAATTATTCCATTAGACGATTTTCCAGTTAGACTTTCGTTCGACGTGGTTACAGCAACGACAATAACAAAATTAACGAAAAGTACGGATGTTCACGAGACGTTTAATTGCTACTGTGAAAAAAAAAATAAAGTACGAATGATCAAGGACTACGCTAGTGGACCGCCCACCAAGTTCATTGTCAGACCTCATTGCCAGAAAGTCATTATGCAATCGATCCGTCGTTGTCACATTGGCGGCCACTGGTTTTCGCGAATTTGACGATGGTGAGATAAATAAATATGTGGCCAAGCAGCCCAATTTTCTGCCACTCAGATAGAACTTAATTTACGTAACAAATCTGGTTGAAATTGGCATTCAGTTCACAAATTAGTAGCTTGGCAACTAATGCAGCAACTTGGTGGCAGCCATTTTTGTTCTGATCTCCCTACTTTGATTGGCTGAAACTTGGCGGGGGTCTTTCACCCTTGTGGTGAAACAAAAACCACAAGGGAGAAAGAACCCGCGCAAGTTTCAGCCAATCAAAGTAGTGATATCAGAACAAAAATGGCTGCCACCAAGTTGCTACATGGTGTACCAACCCTAATCGAAAAGTGTTCTCCTTAGCAAGTCCATAAGCAGACCCTCAGCAAATGCTGCATCAGGGTTGCGGGGAATGTTCCGGGGCAGCTGATAGTATATAGTATAACGTTGCCTTTTGTATTAATTTATCACTAATCGAACACATTTGGCTTTCCGTCCTGCTTCTTCAAATCACTGTCAAGGACATGGAGGAAAATAACGACAACAAGAAATAATGATCTTGAACTATTTAATTGTATTCTGTGATTTCACACGTAACGCACTGCTAGAGAGGCGTCGGGAACATATTCATTCACAAAGACTTAACCTTCTGTTGTATAGTTCTCCCCGAAAGCATCATGCCCTGAACGGAGAACTATTATTAAGTCTCAGCGTGACCCACAAGCTTTGTACGGGAACTCCGGGCAGAGCGACCAAGCCCAGCCCAGTGGTTATCATCCCCGCTTCCAAACCAACAGAATGCCGGTTCCAATCCCATGACTAACTCGCAGCTTCTTTTTTTTTACGTTGGTTTCGTCCTTTTTTTTTTTTGCTTTCGTCCATTTTCATTTTGCTTTCGTCTATTGTTGTAGTCTGTACGAATACAACAATGAATGAGAAAACAAAATGAAAGTGGACGAAAGCAAAAAAAAAAAAGACGAAACCAACGTAAAAAAGCTGAAGTGTCATAATTGCATAGAACATAGGGTTAAATAAACTGTACAATTTATAGAGAATATACACGTAAGCTGTCGTTTGATGACTGATGTTTTTTATGCGTAAATAATTTGTAATAAGGAATTCAAACTAAACTCAATTATTAAAAAACATTTTAATACAGCAGTAAGGTTTTACGTGGACTAAACAGTACAGCAACACTGCAGTAAGTGAAACCTTTCAGGAAAGTTTATTTGTGTTCCTTTGCTATTTTGACTTCGAATCAGTTAAACCTTACCTTAAGCATCAAACGAGTTCATTTTTGTTTACAAATAATACTATGGTTCAGATAGATAAAATAGCTTTGTGTCTCACGGGTATTGCAAGTGTAATTGGAGCAGAAAAGCTAAAAAAAAAATGGAAAACAAAAACGAACTCGTTTGATGTTTAAGGTAAGGTTTAACTAAACCAAAGTCAAAACAGCAAAGAAACACATATACCTTCCTGTAAGATTTCAGACACCACAATCTGCGTAAAAGTTAAGTCCACGTGAAACTTTCCTGCTATAGAGCAGTGACATAATTTTGCCGCCATATTGGTACCAGATTGGCACCAGTATGGGTTTTGGAGGGCATAACTACAAGGTGCACTACATAAAAATGGAGGGAAAAACAACGGAAGAGCGGATTTCTCAGGCTTAAAATAAAGTTGTTTTCTCCAACAACAAAAATCGCGCGTTTTAGGTCTAAGAAATCACTCTTCACAGCATCGGCTTCAGTATGACACCCTTTTGTTTCTCTGTGCAGTGCCCCTTGCAGCTAACCCACTAAGGCTCCAGCATAGAGTTATATACAATAATACTACGTCGTGTCACTGCTCTATACTCAACCACTGCAACCACCAACAAGACAAGCAATTATTTAATGTATTGTGTCAGGTTGCAATGCAATGGTGATTAAATTGGTGACCAGCTTTCAGATACTTTGGGATCCTAAAATATCGAAAAATAATATGAAACGGCATTTTACATATAGTCAGTAGAGTATTGAGTAATATATTTCTTTTACTTTCTTAAAATTAAACTCGTAGAGGTTGACATTAACGAGAATCACTTACATGCACACATAGTCTTGCACACCTCACATAATTCCCTTTTTGGGGGATTTTTTTCGGTTAAGTTTTTAGTTTTTTTTCAGTCAAGGCGTCGCCTTTCAGTTCATTGCCCTATTCACGATACGTGACGATTAGTTTTTTTTTTTACAGTTATTCAGTGATCCTGTTTAAGTTAACTACCAGACACCGAGCTTTAACTTAACTGCGGGGTTTAACTGTAAAGAACATTGAAATATTTTGTTTTGGTGATTTCAATGGTTTGTGGTTCTTATATTCATCTGAATTTGAACAGTCATGATAATGACATTTTTTTTTTATCAGGGTTGGAAATAATCATGATTATTTTAAAATAATCGAATTAATGGGATTATTTTGATTATAATCGGATTATTTTGATTATATAATCAAGAATATTTTGATTAAAATCAGATTTTAATAACACATAAGATTACAACAATAATTATGACATAGTTAAAGCTGCTAGAGTTTGCTCTGTTTCTTACTTGTCAATTGCGGCTGCCAAAATCCCAATAGAGCAGTGACATTTGCCGCCATATTGGCACCAGTATGGGTTTTGGAGGGCATAACTACAAGGTGCACTACACAAAAATGGAGGGAAAAACAACGGAAGAGCGGATTTCTTAGGCTTAAAATAACGTTGTTTTCTCCAACAACAAAAATCGCGCGTTTTACGTCTAAGAAATCACTCTTCACATCATCGGCTTCAGTATGACGCCCTTCTGTTTCTCTCTGCAGTGCCCCTTGCAGCTAACCCACTAAGGCTCCAGCATAGAGTTATATACAATAATACTACGTCGTGTCACTGCTCTATACGGGCCTACTTATAGATCTCCTAAGTATTAAAAGTTTGAAACGTGATTACGATGTATAAAATTCAATGGTGAGATGCGCACCGCATTAACTATTATCACAGTAATAATACTTAGTAGTGTTGGTGTAGGTGTTGTGGTACACTGGCACATTCCTCAAACATGAGCCGATGAAATAAACAAAGTCAGATCAGCTTCAGTTGCTGCCTAGAAGTAATAAGTTGCAAAGTCCTTTAGTTTTGTCCTGGATTTAAGGGTTTGAATGTCGCCATTAATTTCCTACTTTGGTTGTTTCTAATCGGTTGCCTATTTTTGTGTGGATTAGGCCAAATAATTAGAAGACATGCGTTCCTGACTGCAGAAGTTTCAAGAGCAGTGTATTTTATTTTGTGTAGTTTTAAATTGTTTGTACTCGTATGTCAACAGATTTGCGTTAACCTGGTCCTTGATTATAATCAGGTGAATTTCAATTTTAATCAAGTGATTATAATCGTAACAACCCTGTTTTTTATGATGAAAATCTTCAGTTTTTAGTCGTTGCTAGAAGGTATGACAGAATAGATATAAATCAGAAGAAAACGTAAACGTGATAGTGAAAAATGAAGCATTTTTCTAGGTTTAAAAAAATGGCGACGATTTTCGTTGCCAAGGCATTTTCGTTGTCACAAATGTCAAGGCATTTATTTAGGTGGCCGTTTTAAAATTATTCGGGACCCTTGGTTCCCAGCAGAGCAGTGCTTTGAGGGAGCGCGGGAGGGGGAGCTGCCATCCCAGAAACGGCCAAGAGTGGTGCCAAAACCATGAAAATAGGGTTTTTTCACTCGTAGTAGAAAAAAAATTCAGTCGATTCAATGTCACACAACCGTGTTAGGAAAAATGTGGACAGTTTTAAGGTTTAACTTTCAGCTGAAAAACTGGAGTCAACATATTTATAGAGGTGCGAAAGCGGCTGGAAAATTCCCCGGGGGCCCGGCCCGCTCCCCCCTTTCCCTTCAAGTTAATCAATCACCTGGTTTGGTTAGTTTTGGAAACGTCAACTGACGGCCGGCCATAAGTAACTTCTCAACTCAAACAAAGGCCGACGCTTCTGCCCATGAAGTCAAATAAACATCATAAAAACGCCCACTCAGTACCACCAAACACCACAAATTCTGATCGAAATCCTACTACGATCCCCACCAATACTCACCATAAGTCCGGTCGGTATAATGCGCGATGACAGCAACGCTCTCTTCAGTTGCTCCCAAAACCCCGTCATCGCGAGAAGCACCCGAACGAGGCTCCCGCGTTCCCCTCCAATGCCCTCGTTGAGGTAAAATAACAACACTAGGTCGCTACAGCAACGAGGCTTCACAGGATTCACCTCCTGGAAGTCGCAGTCGGATCGATTTGTCGAATAGCTGAGTAACCAGACCGACCGACCACGTAACAATCCAACCTTTACTTTGACGTCAAAACCTGTCAACTTTTCGCACACAAGACATTAAAAGAAAAGAAAAAAAAAACGAGAAGAAAAACTAACAACACAAGCTGCACTTGAACGACTACTTCCCAGGAAGAGACCAAGCTCGACAAAGTACTTAAGAGTGAATCACTTATCATATACTGGAACAACGCACACGCACAAAAAAAAATGTACTACAAAGCTTTCATCAAAGTTTCGTAGCCGTCTTTTTGTCAAGGTCAGAATATGGCCGCCATAAAGTATGTCATGTGTACGTCAATTTTCGTGTGTCACAGACCATAGGTTGGTTTATATTCAAAAAACACGAATTCAGATTAATAAGCCTTAAATCACAAGGTTAAGGATTAACGAAGCCTAAAGACAGCCAGAGTTAGAACCTGGTCTTGTGATAATATAAAGATAAAATAATCTGAAAAAGAAAAAAAAAAGACAACCTCCCCGACTGGGACGCCAACCCAGGACATATGCCGCTTACTAACCACTGGCGTGCACAGGAGAACGCAGAGGGGGCACTGCCGGTGCTCTTATCGGAAAAGCCCTTTTTGAAAAAAAAATGACCTTTTTGTGCCGATATTTGCTGGTGCAGCGGTGCCTGGAAAGAGCCTAAAGGCATAAAAAGGAAAAAGAAAGGCCTAAAAAAGGCAAAAAAAGGACCCCCCCCCCAAAAAAAAAAAATATCCACTAAACTTGTGCCCTTTCACTAAAAGTTGCTCCCGCACCCTCGGGGGGTCTGTGCGCGCAACTGTTACTATTTGTGCATCCTTCTGCGCGTCATCACTACCGTGCCACAAAATCCGCAAAGCAGGGAATGTGCGTGGAGCTGGGGATTGGGGATTGGAGGGGGCGGCAGTCCTGCTGTCAGTCGATCTCGCAAGCAAAAAAAAATTACTCTCATGCAAATTTCCTAAATTACGTAAGATGAACAAAATCTCGTAAATAATAGCTTTAAATTACACAACTGTAATATAAATTACAAACAAAAACGTCAGGTGTGCCGTAAAAAAGGAGGTTATATAATTGAATTTTCACTTGTTAAAAGGTACACGGATAAAAATTGATTTGATGATTTTTAATTGAAATAATCAAATGTGCAGTAGAGAAAATTGCATCTGTTTAAGTGCTGTTGTGCTTTACGTTTTAAATATGTGATTGGTAAAAAAGCTACATCGAAAAAGCCACACAACATCAACTACACAGGAACCAACAATCAACAACCCTTCAACAATCAACTTTTTAGCAAAGACATAACGCGTGCACGAAGAATGGATCTGGATTTTACTAAGTGGCATTGTTCCCGAATTACAATGGTGAAAACAATGCAAAACAATCAAAATGATCGTTCAGGGACCCGTAACTCCGGAATGGATGGACCAATCGAAAAAGTAGTCCCTCTGAGGATGAAGCCCAGGGAAATTTCTACTTAAGATCATGTTTCAGATTTTAGGTAGGTGCAGTAATTTTTTT
>JAHWFP010070784.1:0-11948 GCA_023313725.1 Lithobius niger
TGATTGAATTTTCACTTGGTAAAATGTACACGGATAAATATTTATGATTTTTAATTTGAAATAATCAACTATACAATTGAGAAAATTGCATCTGTTTAAATGCTGTTGTACGTTACGTTTTAAATATCATATCAAAAACCAAAACTAGTAAAAGGGGCCGCCAAGTTCCAAATGGTTCGGCCCTTCAACACACCAAAACACACCAAAACACATCAACACACCAAAACATTCGCCAAGTTAATCGCACCGCTTAATAATTCGAAGGTCAAATGAAAACTAGAACATTGCTACTTTCGGTAGCAGTGTTCAAGTTTTTATTTAACCTTCAAATTATTATTCGGTGCGATTAAGTTGGAGAATGTTTTGGTGTGTTGATTTCACTCCTTTGAAGGGCCGAACCATTCGGAACTTGGCGGCCCCTTTTACCAGTTTTGGTTTTTGATATGATATCACTCCTTTTTTTTAATTGTGTATTGACTCAACTCTACTACCGTGCAGATGAGTAATAAAGTGCCACGTCAACAAGAAATTGGTTTTCAACAATTTGCTACTACCTTTTGACTATAGGCCGAACCATTCTCAACTTAGTCACCTCTTTATTGGCTTTTGGTTTGGTTTTAATTTTGTTGTAATTTGTTGTATTTAGTTTGTTTTGGAGTGTTGATATCACTCCTTTGAAGGGCCAAACCACTCTCAACTTGGTGGCCTCCTTACCAGTTTTTGGCTTTATTTATTTTGCTTTGTTTTTACACTTGGTTTATTTTTCGTGAATTGGACGTGAATACAATTTTTTTGCAACGTTGTTTTATCGTGATACACTAGTGTGTGCCTAGGCACGTACGTCAGTATACACGTTCTCATTGTCGGAACTTTGGCCGTCCAATGAGAGACGATGCCGACAATACTAACAATGGTTATAACAATATTTTCGTACTTACGCTCCCTCACATGCCATCCCTGTTACGCCCCCAGGCTCCAAACCATAAAAGGTACGCAGTTCGTATTGTAGTGCACTCATTTTTCATAGCTGGAAGCCTTCCTGTTATCTCGGAATCGATGAATAATCACCCTATGGGATTTAACATGGGGATGAGCGGACTAAGTAGCTAGCTAGCAATACATTTTCAACGTTATTGAGGGACAGATTTTGCATTGAAAGCAGCATAGCCGGCATTCAAACACGAGTTACTTTTTGTCAGGTGGGTCATTGCTCTTGATTTCAACTCAATTTAAGCTTTTGTACTGCATTATTATTTTTCCCCAAGTACCTGAAATGTACCCAACTATGCTTCAAGATATAAGATACTGACGCTATGGCGCCGCGCTACAATGATTTACAACCTCGACAATTGAATTGATGTGATGTTTGTTGTGATGTTTGTTGCCTAACTTGGCTCGACACTAAACAGATACAATTTTCTCAATTGTAGAGTTGATTATTTCAATTAAAAATCATCAATTTTTATCCGTGTACATTTTAACAAGTGAAAATTCAATCATATAACCCCTTTTTTTACGGCACACTTGACGTTTTTGTTTGTAAGCCGTGTACCTTTTTTACGGCTATGGCGTACAAAGGTTTATGCACGCGGTCGATTGTTGCTGGCCACTTTGAAACAAATCAACTCATCTCTGAAAGCCTGCATCTACAAAATAAATATGAAATTGTATCGTTTTTAGCTGCGGCCTCGAAATTAACAACGCAGCTTAGTTTGGTTAAAAAATATATGCGTTTAGCTGAAACAATGATTATTTCACAATCTTTATTTAGAGCCATGGCCCAAAGCCGTACGCCCTTTCACGATTTTTATTTAGAGCCGTGGCCCAAAGCCGTACGCCCTACTAAAACTAAATACACAACACACTACTCTTACGACAAAGCAACTCAACTACAACGCAACTACTATCAACCTCACCACAACACAAAACAACTCTGCAACACTGCTAAACTAGATTCACAATTGCAAAACAGTGCAGCACTGTCCGCACCCACCGCTGTGTATCTGGTACACCCTTTCATTTTCCCGTTCAACAATCAATTTTTTAGCAAGGACATAACACGTGCACGAAGAATGGATCTGGAGTTTGCTGAGTGGCATTGTTCCCTAAATACAATGGTTAAAACAATGTAAAATAATAAAAATGATCGTTTAGGGTCTCGTAACTCCGGAATGGAACGACCAATTGAAAAAGTCGTCCCTGTAAGGTTGAAGCCCAGGGAAATTTCTGGCTCAGATCATGTTTCAGATTTTAGGTAGGTGCAGTAGTTTTTTCAGAAACCGTGTCAGCTAAGAACAAGAACAACAACAACAACAACAAGTGAACAGTTTTCAAATTTACGTGTGGTTCCCTACGTTTACTCTTGCACGGAATTGCATAAAAGTTGGTGTAAAGTTTGGAAAAGTTGCTATCTACTCTCTGGCCAAGTTTAGTCGAGTATATTGAATAGAAACGGAGAAATTAATAGTTTTAGTTTTGATGAAGAGAGGACTTCAATCCTGATAGGTCGTTACGTGTTAAGTGCGTTTCTAGTTTTGTTCAGATTACGGCATTCTTACTCTTTAGCGGTCCCAGTTACGGCAGTACAACTTTTTTTATTTAGCAAAGCGATGCGATATGAGTGAAATGTGAAAACAAAATTGTAGTCCCGCACTGTATCGTCTTTCTACCGAAAAAAAAAACATCTGGAAAAAATATCAGAATACGTATGGATTACTTGGAAAAATCAGAGAATTTCATCATGAGGTTTTGAACGCCACCGTGGTACAATGTATGTTAAGGTCTAGACTTGGGGTTTGCTTAAGCTCTCGGTACTGTGCGACGCAGTGACAACCCGGACCATTGCACTATGAGTGAGGTTGGCGCTAATGACTAGCTGCTTTAGCTTTAGCTTACATCGTATGCTTTTGAATTGTGACAATACTTCATAACGAATTCCCCGTGCAAACACTGCGGGAAACTAGGCGTCACAGTCTAGTTCCAAACTTTCGAACTGCATTGCCACAGTTGCGCTGATAACGCTGAAATCGTTAGCAAAGTAGTCTAGTTCCAAACTTTCGAACTGCATTATTACAGTTTGCTATGTAGCGTCACTAGCGCTGATAACGTTGAAATCGTTAGCAAAGTAGTTAGCACTGTACTCTTTCCTCACGGTAAGCTCGACAGTGGTTCGCCATTTTTAAATCTCACCAGTCGGAAACAGTGCAAGTAACCTAAATACATTAATTAAGGGCGTCCTTTAAACCTATTTGCATTACTACTGACTTACATTATGATTAAACTTGAAGCATTAAGTTTCCCCACAGATTTACAAAGCATGCATACTTGAACTGAGTAAAAATTTTAGGCTAACCGTAACGAAAGCTCTAAAACGCCGTTTACAGACACCATTCCAAAAAAAAATTTGTTTATTGTAAAAATAACTGAAAAAATATTCTGAACATAGCTTGAAACTGCATGAATTTTAAATGTTGTCCGAATTTTGTTATTGTGATAATTGTCTGGAAAAAAAATTGTTTTTATATGTTTCAGACCTTCCTAGTTATTACAAAGGACCAAGACATGGAGCGCTTCTCGGCCAGCAATTCTTTGTTTCTATTCAGCCCATTTAATCAAATCCGTAGAGTCGCAATTTTCATCTGCCTTCATCCATACTTTGATAAAATCACTATGTGTGTCATTTTAATCAATTGTCTTCTGATGGTCTTCAGGAATAATCCCAACGTGGAAGCATCTGAGTGAGTAAATACTTCTCTTTTCGATAACTTTAAAATGCTCTGCACCAGGAGCTAATAACTGAATGCACGTCTGTAGGACGTGGGAGTGTCAATGCAGAAAATATCGCTTCGTGTTCCATCCCTTGTGACAAGGTCGTCTGATGGAAAAGAATATGTGGTGTCGTTTTTCGGCTCAAGATCAGTTAATTCAACAACGACAGAATCTTATTTTTTTTTACCAAAGCAACGTTGTAAGGTTTCAAGTTTCCGGCATGCACTGAACTGAAGTTGAGGCAGGAGGCAAAACAGGCGATTTCTACCCTAGTCGGCCATTGCTTGCAAAAGCCAACCCCTTTACCGCTTCACGCTTATGGGACGATGTTGCCCACGGAGGAGCCGCAGGCGCGGACTAAAGCCCTCTCCAGGCAGAAACAAATTTCGTGCCAAGCGATGCGTTACTGCGTACCTACAAGGTCAAAATTGCTGTACTAAAGTAGTCAGTATGGCGTTAATTGATCGATTTTGACGTCTTTGGTAAACCATCTTGTGACGCCACGTAGCCACGAGCAGCCAATCCGGGTAGGGCTTTAAGCCCAGACCAGACCGGCCGCTCGCAATTGCAAAACGACATGGGATGGTGTAAGAAAGTTGTCAAAATCATAACTTAAACCCCACACCGACAACATTATTGCAGCAATTTCACCTTGTAGGCATCTAGTAACACGTCGCGTCACGTGAAAATTTCTTCTGTCTGGTTAGCGCTTAATCGTACCACGAGCGGTATTGTTTCGCACCCATCTATTGGGTTAAAGCCTATACAGCGTATTTTTAATGTATGGTTATCCCACAAAATAGTTATGCCCAGTTGTTCCACACTTGGCCGCATGGGGTCGCGAACCAGAACGAGAGATCGTACTTGCGATAATGTTATCGGGGACGCTCTGTCGAACTCTCCTTTATCTCACTCCTGACTACATCCGAGAATGTACCAGGAGTAAAGGAGCGAAGGAGTAAATGGCTGAGTTATTTGAAATTGTAATTAGTACGTACACCGTGGTATTGCAAGGGTGAAGGTCGGGTTTTTTTCCTTAGCTAACCTATTGTGTCCGCGGCCTATCTTGAGTTCGCCCCAGAACGACACGGATAATCAATTGTATGTTTTTGACAGCAGAGTGCCTTGTTGATATCCAAGATGGTTACATAAACAATGGCGGCCGTCGATTAATGCCGCCCCCTCCAGGAAAACGTTGCCGCTCATAAAATACCTGCAGGAGTCAAGTTAAACCGCGTACACAATAATGGACACCGACACTTTTCGACATTTATTCCCTTTTTGATGATGGTATAAGATGATTGATGCTTGCTGAGGGAAATTAAACAGTTCCTTTGTTTATTTTATTTGCTGTATTTTATTATATTTCGAAAGTTTATTAATCCGTCACCATCCAGACAGCAAACAAATGTACGTAGTTGTACCACAATGTGCCTCTGCTCGTTAAATATGACGATTACTGTAAATTTGCCGGGTATTAGCAAAGCTAATATTAGGAAAAAATGTCGTTTCATAAACACCAAAAACGTATCAAAAGCTAGAAGGGTATACAGGCGGTTTAGTAAGTGGCGTCATCTATTGAGACCAAGTAGCGGATTTGCGAACTGATGAGAATTTGGAAAGCCTATCCGCCATCAGGTGGTGCGGCGTATACCAAACCTGCCACGTCTGGACTGTGATAGGACGCATCCTTGTGTACCAGCTCAAGAGAACACATTTTGTGTAGTTTTTATCACACAGTTTGTATGGAGGGTGAGCTAACCCATGTTGAGATCTTGCCAGAATCCTGTTTAAGGTCTTATAGGATCCTACGGTAAAATCTTACCAAAATCTTGTAAGATCTGAGGCAAAAATCTTGCAGGATCTTGCACAAGCTCTTACAAGATCTTAGTAAGATTTTATGGTAGGATCCTGTATGATCTTGATCTTTGTACCAGATCTTACAAGTTACCAAGGTATTAACTCGTTTTTTTACAATCGTGTATTGCCTCAAAGCCAGACGCCTGCAAAATAAATTAGTTCGATAAACTAGTATCTTTTTCATTCTTATTTTATAAATAAATAGAGACGTACTGCCTCAAATGCAAAAAAGGTGACAGCGAGTAAAAATGTCAGGCAGGTTGTGACTAAGAATTATACACAACTGTTGACGGATGAGTGTCAAGCATGTTGCATGAGGAAAGCTCAACTTCAGAAGAGTTGAGGGTCTGGATTGTTGATCAGCGGGACGGTGGAACTTCATCTCTTGGGATACAACTACTGTGGCCCAGGAACAAAACTGCACAAGAGACTTAACAGAGGAGACACTGGTTTCAATTCTCTAGATGAGGCCTGCAAACAACACGACATTCAATACTCTAACAAACCAGACTTGGAACAAAGCCACGAAGCGGATAGAAAGTTGGCCCCCGATGCTGTAAAAGTAGCTAATCTAGCAAAACGGGACTGAAAGAGAAAATTATATCAGCCGCTTTCACCGCGGCTATGAAAACTAAAGTAAAGTTGGGAATGGGAGTTAAAAAAAATCACATGGAAACGTTAGTCGAAGAACTGCACAAATCAGCTGGGTAGCATTTTCCAAAGCGATATATTGACAGTTACGGTATAGGTGATTTACTTCAAGCCAACTTGGTTGGACTTGGTCGAGATGGGAAGAAAATCAAAACTATAAGTACTTACTTACTGCTGTTGATGTTTTTCGAAGTACGCTTGGGCCGTGAAATCGAAGAATGCTGAGAATGTCACCCCAGCTTTTACCGAGATATAAACACAATGTCTACTCCTATGAAATTTTTCAAAGGGATGATGGGTAAGAATTTTACAATAAAAATTTCACAGCACTAAGGAAACGCCATAAAATAAACCACTATTCGACATAGTCAGAACTGAAAGTGAGCGTCGTAGAATTATTGAATCGCACGTTGAAAAGTATCATGTGGGAACGATTCATGCTGTGAGGTAATCACAACTGGATAGACATAATAAATAAAGTTGTGAAATATTACAATAGAGTTCATTCTACCATTAAAATGAAACCATCCGAAGTAACTAAGCGCAGTAAATCAGAGATCAGAAACATCTTGCTGAAAAAGAATCCTTCCAAGATGAAGAAGAATCGTTTCAAAGTCGGGGATCTAGTAAGAGTGACAACGGTAAAATCTATATTTGACAAGGGATATTTCCAAAACTTTACCAATAATTCGAGGTGAGTGAAGTAACTAAAACGCGACCTACTTGCAACGGGTTGGTCGATCAGGGGGGGGGGGGTTGAGGCTTAATGGCGCGTCGACAACTTGGTCATTAGCGCCAACCTCAGTCACAGTGCAGTGGTCCGGGTTGCCACTGCACCACACATTACAGAGATGGTATTCAAACCCCCTAATCTAAATCTTGTCATACATCTGTACCTCCTGCAAAAATTGAAAAACACCGGACAGGAGGACAGACTTATTGCCCAACTGACGCGCAATGTCATGCGGAAGATGGAACCGACGACGAACACCATCAAGATGGCGACAATCAACAAGTAAGTGCCGGACCGTAAGTGGCCGTCGACACCAAGAACATTCAGGAGGGTCAACCCCCCGCAAAAGGAAACAGTGAGTAAGTCGGGTGTGACCAATTCGCAAACGGGCCAACATAACCTCCTCACGGCGACTGCGGCGACACGCCGAGTGCCATTCCTCGACAGTGCCTTTAATGGCCCGTAACTTATTACCGTCCTGTCTGTCCCACAAGGTTTGCCAAAAAGCGTGCAACCTCAGACGCAGAGTTGGTCGATCAGGTGGGAACTAAAATCGAAGGTACCTTTTACGAACAAGAGTTGCAGAAAACTAGCGTGCTGGATCTGTTCTTAATCGAAGAGATTCTGAAGACTAAAAAAGGTAAAGGAAGAACGCGGCTTCTCATCAGATGGAAAGGTTACGACAAGTGCTTCGACATTCCAGGTGTACAACAAAGACAGCCTACGGATGTCTTGCCATAGAGACGGGGAACTTGTAGATTTCCCAGTGGTTTCGTAGATTGTGCCATGAAGCGCAAATCATCACTTGCATGCAGAGCTTTCAGATGTGAGAGAAAGGAAAAACTCGGCTGGAGTGGTCGCTGGAGTGGTAAATTTTTTTCTCTTCTTATTATATATATTATTAAACTGAGGCCAGGATGAAAAAACGTTGCTGTTCATTTAAAAACTAGAGGCAATGGCAAACAACAAAACGATATTCACCTGCATTTACTGCGTAAAAGTAGTTTGCTTTCGTCAAAAGTTGCAACGACACCTACATAGGAGACACGAAGCATTTTATCCACTCGAATGTTTCGATAACGAGTTAGTCAGGAGTGTTGCTGTGGTAGATTCCAATGAATGTGACCCTTCTCTTTTCCGTTGTGTTGAAGCTCTTGAAGGTTTGCACCGTGAACACAAAAATCTACGACTCGGAGAAGAATACATGATTTCAGACCCTTTGAATGTTTTGCGATTAGCTGTTGTTGTTCTATTGAAATACTGTTTACAACAAATGGTGAATTTCAAATAGGGCCGGGTGTGTGATTCATTAGAGTAGAGGAAGTGATTCAAACTGGATTTTGGTTGATGTACACTTCAGTGTACAACCGAGGCAACATTCCAGAACTGATGGATGCGGCCTATCACACGATTCAACTAGGTATCGATGAATTTGCCAAAAGAGGAAGCAGGTGGGTGATTGAGTACATCAATCAAGTCACTGTTCGAGTGGCAAAAATTGCACCATTAAGACTGGGCTCTTATGTTCCTCTGCCCAAAGGACTTCAAAAGAAGCAGAAAGCCATAGTAAATGTTGAAAATCTAACGGATCACAAATGTTTCGTGTATTCGGTGCTGGGAGTCAAAAACAGTTTAATGAGTGTCGACCCAAAAGACTATTACGCTCAAGTTGAAACTGCGATTGTTCACAGCCCACCTGGAAGAGATTGAAGAATTTGAGAAAGCCAACAGCGATTTATCCATTAATGTAATCGCTTACACCCGCGAGACTGGCTTGCATCTTCTTCATATCAGCAAAAAATTAAAGGAATATCTACCAAATTATTATTAATAACTGAGGAGAAAAAGAGCTGTCCAGGATAGGGATTAAACTATCACTACTGCGCCTACGCAGACATGTCCACACTTCTACCAAGGTTCGGGAGCAATACAAAATACTACTGCAGAAACTGTTTGCAGCTTTTGGAATGGAATGATTGCTGCTCAAACATAGAAGAGAGTGTAATAAAATCAATCCAACATCTCAAGCCGTACCAGCCTTACAACCTGGAGACAACGTTTTGAAATTCGAGGCTTTTAACTGACGGAACCTTTATCATAGAATGACATACATGGATTTGGAGTGTCTGCTTAGACCCGTACACACTGTCCTACGAAATCCTTCCATCAGCTCTAGCACATAAATCAACCTCCATCAACCGTTCTGCTTTGGCTACATCGTCGTGGATTCCAGTTAGAAAATTGTTGATGTTGGTTTACCTCGGGGATGATGCGGTGGACCGGTTTATCGCCAAGATAGCAAGAGAGGCTTGGAAATACGACCAGTTGCTAAAAAGGGTTCAACCGTTGATCCTCACTCAATTTCAAGAGGCAGAGTTTAACAACACTCACAACTGTATCTGTTGTGAGAAACCTTTCCACTACACCGTTATAAAACAAGGAGACACGAAAGTTCGCGATCATTGAAACATCACTGGTCAATACAGAGGTGCGTCGCATTCAAAATGTAATCGGAATGCCCGAGTACGCACGACCATCCCCGTGGTGTTACACAACTTGGAAGAATATATGCATATCCTGATACGAGCTGTGAACAATTTTTTTGGCAGAGTAAACTTCATTGCATGAAATAGCGACAAATTTACGAGCATGACCATTATTCTTATGACTGAATGTGATGGTAAGAATAAGAGATACATTCGTCTCAAGTTTATAAACAGCTTCAATTTTCTCTCCTCTTGATTGAGTCTTTGGCTGCTATTCACAAACAGGATCACCGATTCGAGACCGTAAAAGCTTCTTGGAATGACGAAGCTTCATTGGTTTACTGCCGAAGTAGACAAAATGACCGCATTCGATGTGCTTACTCTACGACTACGTTCGGGAAATGTGCATGTTGGAAGAAGAGACCTTGCCACCGAAAGAAGCGTTTTACTCTTACCTCATGGAGAAAGATTTAACGGACGAGGAGTACCAGTACGCGGCAAAGATCTGGGACTTGATGTGTGTGAAAAATTTGTCCTCTTACTATCATATTTATCAAATGATGGACTGCCTGCTTTTAGCCAACATTTTCGAAGTCTTTCCCGAAATCTGCTTTAAAAACTACCAGATTGACCCGTGCTACTTCGTCTCTACTCTGGGATTCAGCTGTACCTCAGCATTGAGAATGACCAAGGCTGAGCTAGAATGGTTCACCCACGCGGGAAAACATAATTTCATTGCATCGGGAATTCGAGGTGGGGGTCTTGTTCATTGCCAGGAGACTGGTAAAGGCATACAACGAGTATATACCAGAGACTTACGACCACAACAAACCAACAAAGTTCATTGTAGACTGGGATAAGAATACCTTGTACGGATGGACCATGAGTCAATTATTGCCATGCAACAGCTTTCGATACTTAATCAAGAAGGCGATAAAAACCTTTGATGTAACGTGATCAATACTGCTCCAGTAGGATACATTTTGGAAGTAGACTTAGACTACCCGAAGCACTTGCATAGTTAACACAACAACTACCCGCTAGCTCCCGTGAAGTTGGATATCAAGGACGAATTCGTTTCTCTATACTCAAAACAGTTGCTAGCTGGGGAACCCTTTAAACCCGCTAAGAAGCTAGTGCCCGATCTGCTAAACAAGAAGCGTTACATCGTACACTACCACAACAAAGTTTTAACGTAGAACAGGGTATGATCATTTGACTCACAGGAGATTGCGATTCAACCAGAGAACTTGGATGAAAGGGTACATAGATTTCAACACAATCAAATGTCAGGCATCTAACACGGAGTTTGAAAAGTCGTTTTTTTAACGTTTGAATAACAGTATCTTCGGGACCAATTGAGCAAAAACAGAAAAGATTGGATGTCAAGCTTTGTACGGATGGCAGGTGGACCATCAAGTACTCGACCCTGCCCCACGCCGTCTCGTTTAAGATCTTGAATGATAACCTGGTGCAGCTCAACTTGGAAATCCGCAATGTGATGTGCTATCTACCGACATACTCGGGCTTCACCAACTTAGAGTTGTGTAAACTCCTGATGTACAGATTCCACTACGAGTACACCATACCGAAATACGGAGAGCGAGCCGCCTTGCTCCTGACAGACATGGACTCTCTGCGCTACTGCATCCAGACGGACGACCTGTACAGAGACATGTGACGAATGCCTCCCCGTATTTGACACAAGCAAGTACGACCCACGACATCCACTGCACTGCATCACAAACAAACAGGTGTTAGGCAAGATGAAAGACGAGCCAGATAGGGTTCAACAGTGCTGGAATTGGTCGAGTTGAGATCCAAAATGTACTCGTTCATGACCAGTTAAGAGAAACCAAGATGAGACGAGAAAAGGATGAGAGTGCGATTTACAAACGATGCCACTTAAGTGACGAATATGACCCTAAAACAACAGTGGTGGTCACGTTGTTGCAACTTTCGTTTTCTGAATGGTCCGAGCTCTACAAACACTTTACGAGCATTGATAAACTCATGGGAAAGGTTCCCGAATAGGCTAAATTAATATACTTTTAAAAGTCCATACTACCAGAAGCTATTTTAGCTATATTACGGCATTTTCTAGATTATTCGTTCGAAAACGTTTGGAAGGCGAAACTTTTTCTTTCCCGCACAACTGTAACGGCTGTAACGTCGTGTCGAATTAGGGGGAGGAGCTTAGAACAAGAGACTGAAACAGGCTGCAAATAGCCTATAATATGTCTACTTACTAGAGATCTGATTTGGAGACAAACAGTGAGTTTATATTGTGCCTGCATATTAGGAGCAGTGAAAAAAAACTTTTTATTTAGGAATTCTTGGATGTGGTAAAGTTACCTTTTAGCATCATTGCCCTGCACACAAAATTGTTATCACTGTCAGGTGATGTCTTGAAGGGCCACAAGGGCCTTCAAAGATAACGTTGTTTTAAC
>JAHWFP010070802.1:0-14398 GCA_023313725.1 Lithobius niger
CGTTTTAAACTATATATTTGAAAAATCGGTTCACTGGTTCGATTTCTCGGTGAGATACCAGAAGTCCCGACGAGAACAACAAGAATATTGTAGTCACATTAAATTAATTTCTTAATGTCTTGTCCTTGTTAATACATACATTCAAAGCTATAAAAATTGTAAGTCAGTTCATTATTTGATCTCGAATTGAGAACAAAATTTCCCCTACACGAATAACAACAAGAACAACAACAATGTTGTAGTCACACTAAAATAACAATAAAAATGCCCTGGCCCTTATTCATACTTAGGATTTAAGCCATAAAAGTTGAAAATCAGTTTATTGGTTCGATAACTAGGCGAAAGCAAAATTTCCCTAACAAGAGGAACAACAACAAGAATGTCACTTTAAAATAACGTTCAAAAGGCCCTAGAACTTGTTAATAATACCTAAATTTTCAGCAATAAACATTGAAAATACGTTCATTGGTTCATCCCCAGATGAGGGCAAAGAGTAACAACCACGACAATAATAACAATGACAACAACAATAACAACAACAACGGTTCGATTGTTGTCATTGCTTTGTGAACCGGCGCTGGATCTTTTCCAAGAGAACAATATCCTTGGCCAAGTCTAGCAACCAAACTGGGGTTGCATACTCAAGTAAGGGGCGCACAAAAACCTTGAATGATCCGACCTTCATTGCAATACTACCTGAAGTGAAACATCTTGAAACAATCGCCGATTAGCGAAAAGCCGCGCAAAAACCTTCTGACAGTGGAGAGATGGGTTAAGGTTACCTGGCTAGCTGATAAGGTTACTACCACAAATACCGGATTTTGTTGGTCTGTGTCAATTCTGGGGGAACTATAGGGTATAAAAGTTTAATGTTTCCCCAACAAGACTATCAGTAACAACAAGAATATTGTAGAAGCATTAAACTAGCGTTTAAAAGACCCTGGTACTTGTAAATACCTACATTTTAAGCTATAAAAATTGAAAATCGGCTCGTTTGTTCGATCTCTCCTTGAGAGCAAAATTTCCCCAACAACAAGAAGAACAACAAGTACACTGTAGTCACATTAAAATAGCGTTCGAAACGCCCTAGGCTTTGTTCTTACCTACATTTTAAGCCACAAAACTTGAAAATCGGCTCAGTGGTGCGATCTCTAGGTGAGGGCAAATAGTAACAACAACAAGAAGAAATGGCCATGCTACGAAGGCCAAACTGTTCTATGATTGTAATTACAATTTTTTAATGCAGTGACATTACCCAAATACCGAATTTCGTTGGTCTGTGTCAATTCTGGGGAAACTACAGGGTTTGAAAGTTTCAGATTTAACATGGAAGTTCATGCTGAGGCTTACATAAGCTTCGTCAGTCTTCGATATAAAGTTATTTAAACGACTTTTGTCGTTTATCCCGTCGAAATTTTTATGTACTGCTTCCTTAGAAGATTCACAGCTTTAGGAAAAAAATCGACTAAGAAACATTGTTTGACTGATGATCTGCTTACACTCTTTCTAAAAATATCGTTGCTCTGTATCGTTAATCGCTTATATCATTAATTCGTGAAAATAGTTGGAATAAGTCATTCGTAATTTGTTACACCTCTACTCTTTACGTGTAAATCTCACAACCTAATCATTCAAGCGGCATGCAATTATTATAAAATTATTTCGCCGTTGGTTTCTTTGACTCCTTAGAAAACATTTAGATGGACAGTCACCGGAATATGACGGCAAAGTACTACTATTTCCTAATTCAATGTCGTTTAGTTTGGTTTGCTGCAAGCAGTCAGTAGCGAAGTCGAATTACACGTGCTTAGTGTCAATTCGATAGTCTATTTGTTCGACAGGTAGTGCTATGGTGAAGAAGCGTTATCTCCGCACGAATTCAACTTATTCTTAATGAGATATTTGGGTATAAAACGAGTGGTGGGCAGGATGTGGTACAATGGGTGTTACCCCTTGACAAACACAGAAGTATTTGCATTTACGAGGATAAATCTTATGTACCTATGGCTGGGAATTCCATAAGAACTCGTCCAACTAACCGTGCGAAAACATTGTTTTTCCCACTTTTTTTGCAGGTCGAAAACAGACCTAGAAAATCAAACTGCCGTTAGCCTTAAGTGTCCATTAACTGCATTAAGTGTTCCTTTAAAAAGAAAAAAATATTCTGCAATCCCTTATAAGTTTAATTGCAAACGCAACCGGAATGGCAAGGGCCTGGTGGTCACTAACTGCCATCCGAAGAGAAAACAAAAATAAAAAATTGTAAAGTTTAAAAGTTTAAAACGAAGATGGTTGCCCGGCTGCAAAGGAAGAGTTGATGGTATAGGGTTGGGATCATGAATGTCTTACCACCAAGGTTAGACCTACCAGGGACACAGTGGTCCCCGATGGCATCGCCAAACGTGAGGGACGAGTACCATTGTCGATGTATAAAAAATAAAAATAAAATAAAATAAATGCATTGCAGTTTAAAGCCTGGCCTAAACCAATTGTCAATCATAATCAAAATAAAATACAAATAAAAAAGTTCATTGTGTAGTTATGTGTAGTTACCGATTTTTAGGCAAAACACAATAAAACGTTAAAAATGATCATTTTAATGATCATAATTTGGTCACCCGCAACTGCATGGCTCCAATTATTAGATTTCAATAAAGTTATTTACGCAACCTTACCTGCAAATAGAGGTGTTTGCAGTTGCGTGAATGATGCGTTTCAAACACTGGAATAAACAATCGCCAACATATTTGTTATCTTCTGTGCACGGGTGTCCAATGCTGTTTCTTTTTATGAGCTGCAAACATTCAAGGTATTATCATAAGTAACAGACTTAGAGCATTTGTTGATGATACGGCTACGGTTTTCTTAAGATGTCTGTACCCTGACATTAAAACCTAAACGAATGTTAATTATTTTGCAATTATATCACAAGCGCATAGAAGGAGGGGTTTAGCTACAAATTAACAAGCACGGGTTAGTTTAGGTATGGTTACAGGCCAGTGCGAAAACTTTTAAACTCTTTTTTAGCCGTATAATCCACAAAACCAAGAGAGCTGGATTATTGAAGTATATCGCAATTTAAAATAACTAATAACAAAAGGACCAGACATGACATGTTTATGTGGTGTGGGTGTGCGCATACACAACTTGCCAAGATACGCTTATACAGACACTGGCTATCAACTAGGGCCGTCGTTACTTCCACCGATGGTATAATTGAGTGAGGTTCGCTTTCTTTGCTAATAGGCTGGGGTTCCCACTTCCCTCTTTCAGTCTGTGCTTCTACTATGTCCTCAATGTGGGTGTGTCCACTGTATGCAAAGGTCCAATTAATTTGAAAGTTGGGCAATAGTCAACTGTATGACCAAATGGAGCATGCATTTATTTTCAAATTCAGAACGCTCAAACATGCCGTGGAATGAGCAAGAAACGTATTTGCAACTGGCAGAACCATGGCACGGCTCGTAGGTCAGTCTTGTGATCAGTTATTAAAATTGCTTGCCAGGATAACGTCATTACTATCGTGAGTAGGGGGATATGATATGGTTGGTCAAACCACCGGTAGCAAAAGGCACACTTGTATTTGACTGCCTTAATTTTTTAATTTGCTACCTGACCTCTTCTTGGACGAAAGTGTAAAATTTCCTTTAGCTGTCTCCCTTCTCCTGAAAACGAGGGGATTTAATAATAATAATTTTATCCATTAATGAAAGGGAAATGTCAGGGCAACTTAATAACCAATTGTGTCATTTCCACTTCAAAAGAAATATAGTAGTACACTATCGTCTAAAAAGTAATCAATAAAAATGTTTACAGTTTTACACTATCGTCAACACTAATTAGTAAAAATTATACATTTCATCCTTACTAAAAAATGAAAGTCTAGCTTAAATTTTTTTTTTTTTATTTTCTGCCTCCACCACCTCCGAGGGAAGAAAGTTCCATTTTGAATTTGACTCCTACCAGAATGACGAGAAGTGGCATCAAGGTTTACCGTACTAACCAGAAATCACGCGATCGAGTGACATCAGGGTTTACTTGAGCAATAGGAAGTCACGTGGCTGAGTCACGTCAAGGGTTTCTCTATAATCCGGAGGTAACGTCAAGGCTTAATAGAACGCCCGTAAATCTCTTGACTGAGTGACGTCAAGGTTAACTCTAGTAACTAGAAGTGACGTCACTCGATGGTGCTCTTGAATTTTCTGTTGCGGTTTACTTGAAGTTAACAAAGTTTCTGCTAAGCGTTCGCTATTTTTTATAATTTTATATTTGAACTGTGAACTTGGATGTACCAGTTGAATGTTGGGTTTACGCATTACGATTTTTTTTACTAATCCTAATATTTCTACTAAGCCTTGGATGTACCACTTGAATTTTTCGTCGAGATTTACGTGAGTTTGCATTAAATGTTGTACGTTTTTTACTAGTCTAATACTTTGCTAGGCTTGGACAGGCTTACTTCAGTTTATTGACTTTAGCAACTTTTCTGTTAAATGTTGCACTTTTTTTAGTAATCTTATATTTCTGCTAAAGTTGATAGGATATAACTCTGGAATTTTCGGTCCCCGTTATTTAAGTTTTGGCAGAACTTGCATAAGTGTTGCACATTTTTTACTAACCTTATAATTTCCCATACGATTCGGACAAAAATTGGAGTTCATGTTACTTAAGTTTAGAGAGTTTGCACTAAATGTTGCCCTACAGTTTGGGTCAAGGTTTACTAGAGTTTAGCTAGTAAGTACTAAATGTTGCATATTTTTCACTATCTTTATATTTCCGCTATGGTTTATTGGATGTAACACTTGAATTTTCGGTCCAAGGAGTTTATGAGAGTTTGCACCAACTGTTTTATATTTTTTACTAGCCTTCGCTTTCAGGTAGGATTTATTGGATGTCATGTCTGTATTTTCTGTCCAAATGCATTCTATGGGATTTGTGCTGAGTATTTTTACTATTTTTGCGTAATTTTTGCTATTGGTAAATTTGTGTTAAGGTTTATTGATCTTGGGAGGGTTAACATTTTTTTTTTCAAATTTATCTCTATATACAAAAAACAAAAAAGATAAACATGGATTCAATTTCAATAATTGTAACTTGAGTTGGTGTGGAGCTAAGCTGCTATTTATAAATGCGCACATACCTAGGTCTCAGAAAGGAGTACGAATCAGGTCTAGTGTCGTTGGACTAGTTTTATAAAATACTAGAGTAAGTTCCTACGTAAGGCCGTTTTTCACACTCGTACGGTTCGATTGCTCATTTGTATGTCCATGTTTCACCGAATTAAGATTCTTCATCCAATTTTTGCGCAAACTGGCTAAGAAACGCAGATTTTCGTTCGGTTTGCTCACTCAAGCAGCGCATCCAGTGGCTCAACTCACAAGATGCACAGTTTTGAAAATGTGCGCGTTCGCCCATCATTGCATGAAACAATTTTTCGCTGGGAAGTAAATAAATAAGCTTTCGTACAACAAACTTGAGCCTTTAGCATGGCAGCTTTAGCATTTTTATTTTTTCGGTGGTTTAACAATGCTTCATTATTATTTTGTTTTGACTTACAGCGGTCTTATTGTCATCCACTACTTTGCAAGACAGCAATGATAAGCCTCTTTCTGAGCAGTGATTGCTGCTGTCCAGTTTGAAATAATTCAGTTCTGCTCTGAAAGGCCGCATCTACGAAATTAATAAGCCATTGTATCGTTTCCGTTTCCATTAATTTTGCAACTTAGTTTGATTTAAAACTCTATGCGTTTAGCTGATACACATACTCTTTTATTTTCCTATCAACAATCAATGGTTTTGACGATAGTTTTAAATTCGCAGCATGTGCACCAAGATTGTTAGGCACCTTAGCAAAGACATAACACGTCCACGAAGAATGGCTCTTTGCCTCCGAGCCATGGCGAGGCGTACAGGAGATCCTGTTGCAGGCCTCCTTACACGTTTTGCTACCCTCGAGCTGGAGGACAGGGAGCGGTTTGGGACCCCATGTCTCGGGGTGTCTCTCCCTCTCCACCGAAACTTGGTTGAATTCACGTCACCTTGTTTTGCTAGGGCATTCC
The DNA here is from genome assembly GCA_023313725.1 of Lithobius niger. NCBI lineage: Eukaryota > Metazoa > Arthropoda > Chilopoda > Lithobiomorpha > Lithobiidae > Lithobius > Lithobius niger. The sequence goes on from JAHWFP010070802.1 coordinate 6,060, forward strand.
CTCCTTGAGCTTGGGGTGTCCAACTCGCGGTGGTTCAGGAGGCTTATCCCTTCCGGATGCTGTCTGCATCTTTTGTGACGCGTCGTTCCATAGGGAGCACTGGGAGGGGATGGGGGCAGGGATCTTTGTGCAACAATTACATCTAGAACGTTCTCAGTGCCCTACCCTCCGCATTCTTGGCTGAGCTTGTGGCTTTGTCAATTGCGATTGGTGAGGGCTTGCACCTTAGCCTGCCGGCTTTTGTGGTTTTATTGGATTCTGCCTTAGCTATTGCTTTTCTCCGGCATTCGTCTACTACGTTACGAGTGGAGCACCCGGTTGCCATTGAAATTGGCAGGAAGCTTGTGGCAGGCCTCCAACGCGTTGCGGTTGTCAATGTGCGGTGGGTGTCTGGCCACTCCTCTGTTTTTGGTAATGAGGTTGCCAACGGGCTTGCAAGGGAAGGCTATCTTTCAAAGGTGAACGCTGTGAACTGTTCTGTGCTTCACAAGAATCTGCGGCCTGTTCTGTCCTTGCTGGCAGGCCAGGATTAGCAGTCTGCGTGGGACTCTGGGACTATGGGCAGTCGACTGTTTGATCTACACCCATCGGTCACAGAGCCGTCCATTTTGGATTGTCTGCCGCGGCGTGATGCAAGCCTTTTGAGCAGACTCCGTACAGGTCACAACATCTTGCTGCAGAGCCACATGTTCCGACTTGGCTGGTGTGAGTCACCAATTCGTGCGTGCAACATTAGTGAGGAGTCAGTGGAGCATTTTCTTTTCTTCTGCCCTTTGTCGGCTGGTTTCCGTGTCCACCCAGTTTATTTAGATGCAACAAATTTGTACGGTTTTTGCTTATGCCTTTACCGTTTTCAGGTTTTAGGTGGCTTATGGAAGAAGAGCTCTAGTCCTTCGATGTAACGAGGACACCCGAAGACAGCACTGCGGGTTACCTGTTACAGGTGGATCTGAGCTATCCCGACGTATTACATGATTCGCATTCGGATTACTCATTAGCTCCAAAAAAAATTGACGTAACAGAAGAAATGTTGTCACCTCTTAACGTGGAGCTGGTTCCAGCTTCAGTAACAACACGTCGAAAACTCGTACCTCATTTGGAACCATGTAAAGATTAAATTTGCTATCACAAAAACCTAACCAATTATTTGAAGCAAGGGATGATTTTGACGAAGGTTTCAAAGATGATCAAGTTTACGGAACGGGCGTGGCTTAAACCATTCATTGATTTTAACACAGACAAAAGGAAGGTGGCCACACCTGAATTTGAGAGGAACCATTACAAACTGGCGGTTAATTCAATTTTCGGAAAATCTATGAAAACGTATGCAAGCGCATAAATATTAAATTAGCTATTAAATAGGGTAAGGCCTTGAACTCGCCTTCCCTGGATTATTTTGATTTGCTAAGTACAGACTTGGTTCTTTTCAAGATGTAAAGCTTAAGGTTACCCTAGATCAACCAGTACCTGTTGGGTGCTGTATTTTGGAACAGTTTAAGCTTATAATGTACGATTTTTTTATGATTATATGAAACACAGGTACGAGGGCAGGAGTAGTCTCTTAATGACAGATACCGATTCACTTCTGATTGAGTTATAGACTTCCTGTATTTACGAGGACATGAAGACTCCATCGAATTTGTTTGACACAAGTAACTACCCTACAGACTATCCTTTGTATAGCGAACACAACAAAAAGGTGTTGGGTACCTTTAAAGACGAGACTTCAGGGAAGCCTTTTAGAGAGTTTATTGGTTTAAGATCTAAAATGAACTCCTTTGAATGTGCCGGAAGTATTAAAAAGGTAAGCAAGGGAATAAAGAGGAATGTATTGAACGATGTTGTTATATATCTAGACACATGCCACACGCTAGTGTGTCGCACCAAGTTAGGCAACAAACATCACAAATATCACATCAATTCAATTGTCGAGGTTGTAAACCGTTGTAGCGCGACGCCATTGCGTCAGTGTCTTATATCTTGAAGCATAATTGGGCACATTTCAAGTACTTGGGGGAAAAAATAATGCGGTGCAAAAGCTTAAATTGTGTTGAAATCGACAGCAATGACCAACCTGACAAAAATTAACTCGTCTTTGAATGCCAGCTATGCTGCTTTCAATGCAAAATCTGCCTCTCAATAACGTTGAAAATGTTTTACTAGCTAGCTAGCTAACTAGTCCGCTCATCCCCATGTTAAATCCCATAGGGTGATTATTCATCGATTCCAAGATAACGGGCAGGCTTCCAGCTATGAAATTAGATGAATGGGTGCACTACAATACAAACTGCGTACCTTTTATGGTTTGGAGCCTGGGGGCGTAACAGGGATGGCGTGGAAGGGCGCGTAAGTAGAAAAATATTGTTATAACCATTGTTTGTATTGACGGCATCGTCTCTCATTGAACGGCTAAAGTTCCGACAATGAGAATGTGTATACTGACGTACGTGCCTAGGCACACACTAGTGTATCACAATAAATCTAAACAACGTTGCAAAGAAATTGTATTCACGTCCAATTCACGAAAAATAAAACAACTGTGAAAACAAAGCAAAATAAACAAAGCCAACAACTGGTAAAGAGGCCACCAAGTTGAGAGTGGTTCGGCCTTTCAAAGGAGTATATCAACACACCAAAACTAACTGAATACAACAAACTACAACAAAATTAAAACCAAACCAAAAGCCAATAAAGAAGTGACAAGTCGAGAATGGTTCGGCCTATAGGCAACAGGTAGTAGCAAATTGTTGAAAACCAATTTCTTGTTGACGTGGCACTTTATTACTCATCTGCATTGTAGTGGAGTTGAGTCAATACACAATTAAAAAAAAGGAGTGATATCATATCAAAAACCAAAACTGGTAAAAGGGGCCGCCAAGTTCCGAATGGTTCGGCCCTTCAAGGAGTGATATCAACACACCAAAACATTCGCCAACTTAAACGCACCGAATAATACTTAGGACGTTAAATAAAAAGTTGAACATTGCTACCGAAAGCAGTGCAATTGACTTGGCGAATGTTTTGGTGTGTAGATATCACTCCTTTGAAGGATCGAACCATTCGGAACTTGGCGGTCCTTTTTACCAGTTTTGGTTTTTGATATGACAACGATTACTTTACTTGTTTAACTGAGGATAAAACTCATTCTTACAACCAGGTGACTATTCGCAGTTTTCGACACGAATTGTTTACTGTACTGCAAAATAAAGTTGGTCTTGCATGTTTTGATGGAAAACGATTTGTATTGGGTGATAATGTACGCACCCTTCCGTATTTTCACTATTCAACTAGATCACCTACGTGATCATGCATTGTTCCATTTTGTATACACAGTAAGTAAATTTGATTGTACATAATTTATTCCTTTTACAACATCATGAAGACTGGAGTTTGTGTTGTTGATGAATATCTGGTCTTACTCTTCTTTTTTATTTCCTTGGTGTTTTGGTTACAATAGTAATGATAGTACCATGAATAGTAGCCATTTTGACGACAGTACCATCATTTTGTGTGGGTAATGACGTCACTGAGCGGTACTGACATTACTGCATCCTGTGAAGTCATAGACGTCATTTTGGGGGCTCGACCATCTTTGGAGTCACGGACCGAAAATAACGTCATTTGTGAGGGGTTGTGACATCATTACCCCCTGTGACGCCATATTGGGGCTCAGTCATCTTGAGGAGTCACCCTACGGGTGCCGTCATCTTGGGCCGGAAGTGACGTCATTTGTGGGGCTTGTGATGTCATTACCCCCTGTGATGTCACTTCCATTTTGAGCACATACTCTATATCACTATTTCCGTATCATTGATAGCTTACATTTTGTAAATGCTGCCCCCAGTACTCTGGTCAGAAACCGTAAAAATGATAAGTTCCGATCCTTGGGCTGTATCGACAACTGGGTAATAATCCGCGTGGTTCAATAGTGAAACAACCCTGGAGAACGCTTTGAATCTCCTGTCACGAAAGTACGTGCGCCCTTACGAATATGTGACCGACTTATCTGTTATCAACGAAGAAAACTTGCTTTTGAGACGAGCCTTTTCTCCCAGCTAAAAGATGAGGAGTTGACAGGTGGAGATTACGCACATTCACTAAACCTCTGGTTCAAGATGAAGATGAAAAAATTCGCTTCCGAAAACCAGATCTATCAGTTGACGGACGTTTTTCTCCTGGCAGACGTGTTTGAAGATTTTAAAAAATTGTTCGTCATAAACAACAAGTTAGAACCCTGATAATAAGTATCGACTTGAGAGTTCAGCTGGTCATCCCTCCTCTGAATGCTGCTGTCCAAGTTGGAACTTTTCCTCCACGTCAGCAAACACAACCTGATCACCTTCGGCATCTGCAGTGGCATTTCCTTTGTAGGGCAGAGATAGACCAAAGCCAACAAGAACCAACCTTTTTTTCCTCCACCAATTTTCCTCCGACATAATCGATTTGGAAATGAACAACTAGTACGGTTTCACCATTTGCAAGACCATCCCTTACAATGGGTTCCGAACCCGATGAAACAGGATATTCCATCCTTCGACGTAGACACTGTTCCCGATGATGCCACTCGGAGGCACTCAAATATTTCCAAAATTTCCACGATGCACACAACGATTATTCCCTAGTCCCGAGGAGTTCGTTTATCCTACTCATAAAAATCTAGCCAATGATTCGAACCACACCATTACATTGACTATGAAGCTCGTCCGGAATCTCCTGGACAAGTAATGGTATTACCGTTACTTGAAGTTGAACTGTTGCCATGGATTCGTATTTCGCCGCATGCGAAGAATAGGTGTACTATTCAATCAGCATTCATGGATAAGGGACTGAATAGCATTCAACACTGACAAACGCCAGCAATAGACAAGTCAGTTCGAAAACGATTATTTTTGAAACTATTAAACAATATGGTGTTCTGTAAGACGATGGAAAATAAAAAGGAGCTTCAAAACGGCTCTAAAATACACCACACAACCTCACGCCGATTCGTTTAAAATCCTCCACGAGAAACTCACGCAAATCAACCGACGCACATGACATGCGATTTTCACAAAATATTCGTGGTTTGGGCATTGGAACTGCCCAAACTGGTATTGTTCTGATTCCATTACGAGTACATCCAGCTAAAATATAGGGATCGTGCCAAGTTCTCTTCACGAACACTAACTGTCTGTGTTACCACATCGAAACCGTGAAACTTTATAAGAATATGTTAGGAGTCAGGGATCGCATCGTTGCTAGCAATTATCCCCTGAATCACCACCTCCTCTCCACCTCGAACAAGCAAGTACTGCGTAAAATGAAAGGCGAGATGGGCAGCATCCTCATTATAGATTTCGTTGGGTTGCGTTCCAAAACGTACGCTATTTGAACTCTGGGAAAACCGACTACCATGAAGGCCAAGGTCATACAGCCGTCGGCCATTAAAAAAAGGGCTGTTTTTCGACAACTACAAGTCCGCCCTGACATCGTCGGCTACCGCTTAGAAAGGAACCTGACGAAAATCGCTAGCATCGATCACGAAGTGAACACAGTTCGAGTCAGCAAGTTAAGTCCCTCTTCTCATCATATGACGGCAAACAATACATATTGAACGATGGCAAAAACACGCTCGCCATCGGTCTCTATCGTACAGGAAGTTGGGAGTCAGCAGTCTCTATTGTACTTCAATTCGGACGTCGACGTGATGAGTGATGGAGAGGAGAAAGAAAAAGCCAATCTCCCTTTTGAAGACTAATTAAAGTCGAGAAAAGTGGATCAAGCAAAGGAGGCTAAAGAAAATGTGAAAGCTGCATGCAGACTCGATCTGCTGGATAATCGTTATAGAATGTTAGAGGAGAGAATAGTGAGAAAGGGACAAATGGGAAAACACAGATGCTTCTCATTGCACCTGGAGCCGAAGAAGCTAAGTTTGAGAAAAAGCAGCTACAAACAGGAAACTTTGAGCTAAAGCAACAGACGAGCAGCGAAAGGATAAAATAGGGAAAAATCAGCTGATTATAGAAAAAAAATAGCACTAAGAGATTGAGAAAGAAACGAAAGCTAGGTTGGAAAAAAATACATTGCTTGCAAAGCGTAAAAACCATAACACATACCAAACCCTATTTCAAACTTCATACCATTATACCATAATGCACTAAAATTCTACCAAGGGAGTGACCCCGTAGGAAAACGACGTGCAATACTAAGTGTCGCAAATTTTTTATATCGTTGTTTATGATAATATTACTTTATTTTGACTCAAAACCGGAGATTGTGCTATAGACTACGAGCACTGTCTGGCAATTGTTGTTTTCTTTATAGTGATAACTCGTAGATCACTATAAAGAAAACAACAAATTGCCAGGCAGTGTTCCTTGTCTATAGCACAAGCCCCGGTTTTGAGTCAAAATCAATAAATACTGTCACAAACAACGACATTAAAAAAATGTGCTACACTTAGTTCGCTAAATGCATGTGTGTCAAAATCAGTAAAACGTAACACAAATATAATGAAAACCTTTGCTTTGGGCCAAAATAAATAAACCTTAACACACCAAAATCAATAAACCTTAACATAAATTTAACGATAGTAAAAAATGCGTAACACTTAGCATAGACCCACTAAGTGCATTCGGTTCGAAAATTTAAGCATGGCATCCAATAAGACTCAGCAGAAATCTAAGAATAGTAAAAGTGTGCAATATTTAACACAAGTCCGAACCAAAAATTCAAGTAAAAGTAAAAAGTGTGCACCACTTAGTGCAAACTCGTAAAACTCAAGTAAACTTGAACTCCAAGTGTCATTCAAGTCTTAGGAGAAACGTAAGGTTAGTACAGAATGTGCAGCCCTTAGTGCAAGCTCCGCTAAACCCAAGAAGGCCTGATCTTGGACTGAAAATTCTAGTGGTACATCCAATAAGACTTAGCAGAAATATAAGGTTAGCAAAACACATACGCAACATTTAGCAGAAAAGTCGCTAAACTCATTAAACTCAAATAGGGCTGTTCAAACCTAACACAAATATAAGGCTAGTAAAAAACGCAAAACATTCAGAGCAAACTCGAGTAAACCCGGACCGAAAATTCAAGTGGTGCGTCCAAGCCTTAGTAAAAAATTTGCAATACTTAATGGAAACTCGCTAAACTCGAGTAAACCTGGAACGAAGATTCAACTGGTACATCCAAGTCCACACTCCAAATATACAGTCAGTAAAAAATGGCGAGCACTTAGCAGAAATTTGCTAACTTCATGTAAACCACGGCCAAAAAATTCAATCGCACTATCGATTGATGTCACTTCTTGTTAATAGAGTAAACCTTGACGTCACTCCATCATGAGACTTCCGAGCATTATAGCAAACTTTGACGTCACTTCCGATCAACAGAGTAAACCTAGACGTCACTCAGTCACGAGACTTCCAGTCACTGTAGTAAGTCACTTCCAGTCAATAGAGCAAATCTTTGGCCTCATTTCCTGTCAATAGAGTGAGGAAGTCACATCATTAAGTCACATAACGTCACAGTCTCATAACTTCTGGTCGCGCAAATAAAGTTTGACGTCACTTCAGGTCAATGCGGTAAATCTTGAGTTCACTCAATCACGTGACTTCCTGTAAATACGGGACATTTTTACACCACTTTCAGTTAAACTGGTATAAGATAGGAGCGAAATTCCCTCATTTCCAGGAAGAAAGGAGGTAGCAAAAGACAATTTTACTCCCTCCTCCAGGGAAGAACTGGTAGCAAAATGCAAATTAGAGGTACAAAAATACAAGTGTGCCTTTTGCTACGGATGGCATGACCGACCATATCGTCTATACCTCCTACTATAACGGAAAAAGCAATTATAGACGTAGAAGCCGTAATGCTATGCATAATTGTGATTATGTTCATCTAAACGTTTTGCATTACGGCTTCAACGTCCATAACTGCTTTTTCTACAGCAAGACATATTCAATGACAAATTTTTACACATGCTCACTCTTTGTAAATACACCATTTTCAAATCGACAAAGCTTTAGCAACGATTTCGTACCACGCTGTTAACAATTAGACACGGCCTCGCCTAAACAAGTGATTACAAACAAAAACGTCAAGTGTACATTAAAAAAAAAACGGGTTATAGATTGAAGTTTCACTTAACTTGTTAAAATGTACACGGATACAAATTCGTCATCTGCTTAAGTGCTATGCATAGGATAACCAACGGCGTCGAGTAGTTCTGCCAACAATCAACGACTGGCGCAGCTACGAGTTATTGTTGCCAGAACTCCCAAGACAACGTTGGTTATCCTGCTTATAGCAACCTCATATTGTACGAGTCGTGGCTGCAACAAAGTACAAATCATGCTGACGTT
>JAHWFP010070804.1:0-11136 GCA_023313725.1 Lithobius niger
CTTGGGAACTTAAGGGTGAGTGAGTGGGAGAGTCGAGCTGGAGTTCAACCCCCACGGTACTCGTTAGGCCTCGGACTGTGGCCCGCGCTTAATCACGGGAGCCTGACGAATGTGCCTAGTGAGGCATCCCTCTCGCACTTCTGTTCAATGTTTGTTACTCTTCGAACTCCCCCATCCCCGTTCTCCCCCAACCCAATCCAAGATCTAAACGCAATCCCGTATCCTCACTCACCCACAACTCCCCGCCCCCCTCCCCCTCTCGACTCTTAAAGCTTGCCAAACAAAATGCCCTCTCTGGCTCGTCTCTCACTCAACGCAATGCACTTCGCTTCACCCTGGCTAAGTGGGACCGCTCAAAGTTATAGGTTGGGCGAAATGGGTGAAGGAGTAACGGTCCATCCCAGGGTCCCATACGCCCCCGACGCCCCGTGCTCGTCCGTTTCTCTTTTGCGAACCGCCCTTTTCTGTCCGATAGGGGTGTATACTACAGGTCGAGCGGTTGGCTGGTTCGTTGAGGGTGTGTTGGGGGTGTGTGTGGGTGGGTGCGCTGATCTCGAAGCAAAGACTGGACAGGCCACGCCCCGTTCGGCCAATGCAAAAGAGGCATCGACGCCCAAGTGGCCGCCCATCTGGGAAGATCAGATCGGTTGGGGCGAAGTTTGATACTTGAGAACTTTTGTTTTTAGAAGTGGGAGGTAAGTTTCGAGTCAAAAGATACTGCTGGGCTTCCTTCCTCTCTGGCAACGAAGAGTTCTTCTTGCGATGAGCAAATTCCTAATGATCAGTGATTCCTAATGATCAGCGATTCCTAATGATCAGTGATTCCTAATAAGCAATGATTCCTAATAAGCAATGATTCCTAATAAGCAATGGTTCATAATAAGCAATGGTTCCTAATAAACAGTGATTTCGGCAATGATTCGTAATGAATAGTGAGCAAATTCCTAAGCTAATCGTAGAAATCAGTGGCTGATTCGATCCCATTACGCCGCTTCCATTTAAAAATGACGTCAATCTTCAGTCTCGAACCATGGGAGGCCAATGTCTCGGGGGTAGGAGAAATTCCCCATCATGCTTACATTGTGAAGGGCGTTACCAAATCACAGCCGATAAATACGTTTAATGATCGGTGGTGACGTCACGCTAACACATCTCCATGCTAAAAGTGTAGTCGTTATATGCGGTTAATTTGACAACCCACACACGTCATCGTGGGTTAATTTTGATAAACCACACTTTATCGATAATCTAAAACTTCACACGGGGTCTAAACAGCCCCTACTTCGCCTTGTGGCAGCTCCACAACGTGACGTATAATGACCGACTTTTCATAACTACACGATACAAAATCAACTAGCTCACCCCAGCGTAAACAGGCACATTTGCGCATGGCGACACATTTCGTACCAACACGAAAAAAAAAAGCCATGTCTCGCACTACGTTGACTGAACGAACTCGAGCTTAACCCGGCAACATTTTGTCCCGACACTAGTGACACTGAAATACACTTGAACACCTACGACTTATAAGTCAACAGCACATTTTATACTTTAATCTTATTTAAGCTATTAAAGTGGGAAAAATACGGCATTACCTTAAATACGAAATCGGAAACGGGAAATAAAGGACATCTTTATGTGGCTATTGCTTTCTTAGACAGGAAGTTTCTAAACCGGATGTTTCCATTCAGGAGTTTACATCAGTCGTATATAATAATTCATAAATTCATTTTAATTCACAAATAAAATTTACAAATAAATTATTTTTAAACTCAAATAAGTCGATATGTTACCTTGACATGACACCTTACCAATAAAAAACACACCCGTGAGAAACATGCTGTTAACCGGCGATAATAGCTAAAGGGTTTCAAAGGGTTTAACGAGCGTTAACCACTCCTGGTCATCTGGCCGAAGCCCCAAGGTCCACAGCTCATTTGCTCGAAACGGGGCAGTCCAATTGTTGCGAGTTTTAATTCCAGATCTCAAACGTTGAAATTCCACCCCAGCGAAGTTGCCCTGATGACGTCATTTGTGAAATCTACCAAGCCCAAAGTCCACATGACGTCATATTGCAGCGACCCATTGTCACTTCAAAATTGATATTCATTGTTAGTTGAAGTGATGCTTGTATCAACGGATGGTAATGATTAGCTGGTTGACACAGTGGATTAACTTATGTTAGGGACGAGACTGAGTCACAAGTTACCTTTACGCCATTTTGGTCCAGGTTTAATGATTTTTTCGGTGTTGATTGCTCGCCTGCCAACTGGTACAGCTTAAAGAAGGTACGGTAGTGAATTGTGAATAAATGTCCCTAAATAAATAAGCTAAATGGGGGAACAAAAGATTCTAATGAAGTTGGCCGAAAATGGTTCACATGTGGAATGCTTGGGGTTGATGATTGGAATGCCAGAAAAGGCTTCACGTAGTTTACTACCGCTAAGTTGGTCGTTTAGGGCAGGTAACAATTGGCATGAGCATATGGGATACATCAAGTATTGTTACATGAATAGAAACATAAAATACATCAGATTTAGACAATCAGTTGTAGTAACAGACATTATTAAAGGCCAAAGATTATAATATGGTTCTTGCTGGGAAAGGGAGGACGGAGTAGTTCCAGCCGAGTGTCGCCAGGAGACGGCGCCGCAGGCAGAAGGAGTACCGGAACCGCACCGGGACCAATGACCAAAGGGCGGGAGCCTCTCTTGGCAGCTCGAACCGACGTGCAGCCCCGGAACCAATCATGCTGCATGCGACGAACCCTGTCGATACATGCTATGTGATCAATTATTCTAACAATATACAGCGTATGAATTGCCCGGTACCTAATGTTTGACATCAATAGTAATAGCTCGAGCTCGCTTGGTCTTCTGCCTGGTGCTCCCAACAATTAGGTGTTAATCGAGAATTCATCCGCCACGAACCTCCCATCAACCCACATCCAAAGGTAATTTCGGTTATCTTAATTAGAAATGTTTCCATTTTTGTCCCAATTCCACCAACTTAAATTCAACCCCGACCAACCTTCTTGCCAGTGTTTCACAGCAACCCAGAAACAGCAAAACTAACCATTCCAACCAAATAATAGCCCAAAATCGATCATCATCTTAACTGATCCCGAGTAAGCCTAACATTTATTTAAGCCTAACAAGAGTCGCCCCCATAAATCAGGCGAGCCTGAGCTGATTATCGCTCAAATTACTAATTGAAACATCACTAGAAATGAACCACGACTTTGTGCCTTATTCCATCAGCTAGGTTTTTTGGTTTGGAATAACCCCAACCTGTAGCATGACCCCACGTAACGTTGCCCGCATATATCGAAAGTGCTGCGACGTTAAGTTAAAAAAAACATTTAACTTACGTTTTTTAACAAATGTGGCTTGCAAATGCATAAGAAAAAACTGCAGCTCTCTTGTAAATTTAGGACTAATTTCATGGAGGAAGGAATTAGGTAGGAGGTAACACAACCCGTTTTCGCGATGACTGGGCATAGAGGAAAGGGGGGGGGGGATTTGATGGTACTTTGAAAATGTGGGCTGGGCATGTCTGATAAGTGAGTTTTTGTGAAACTGAGTGGCCCTCCTGCAGGATACAGGCTTACAAGGAAATTTTAAAAATCCGTTTTAGTTGCCATGTACGGTGCTTATTTTTACAAGGATTTAAAAAATGTTGCCGTGGATAAAGTAATGGGGGGAAAAGTTATAGAAAGGTTTTTTAATTAATTTAATGCTTTGCCATGCTTCCAAAAAAAAAAAAAAATCGTTGCTTCAAAGGGCTTGTTTTCCTGAAAAATTCCAACACCGGAAAAATTAACCCTGCAGAAAAATGTTTAGGTTACAAAACTGCGTCGCAGAAAGCTGTGGAACATTATCACACTGGGGCACCGATTGAAAGTAGGCAGAGTCCGGCAACATCTAGCGCTATCTAGTACACTCTAGCACTCGCTTGCACCAAGCGATGGAATGCAAAACGGCATTTCTTTTAACGAAACAAACAAGCCACGACTACCTCAATTATTGGGTGAAAATTTGGTTCGTCCTCGGGCACCTGGGAGCAAGCTGTAAAAGTTAACAATATCACCGCCCCTAGGGGGCGCCATGGTATTGTCGTGCGCATCTCAATCGGTGATAGTGCCACTTTAACTGTGGTGTTGGTGTTGAGGAGCCGTTGCACGAACCAATAATCGCCACACAATGTGTCGGTGATAGGGAAAATTCAATTGCGCTAAGCACTCGCGACATTTCCCCTATCTTCTCGACATTGGACTGCTCTGTTTCCCGCAAACGAGCAATTATCGCCAGTTAACAGCCTATTTCTTACTTATTTCTGGTCGCGTGACTTTTATTTTCTTTTACCTTGGTTGCAGAGCTCTACGTTATAGCAGTATCTACCTAATGTTTGTGTAAAATTTCAATTGTAACGAAGAAAATCTGCAGATTCGTCGTCTGGGGAGAGGGGGAGCTTAGAAGCAGAGTGGCCTGTTACTAACAAATTAACAATCGACGTACCGAATTCTACATCTATCTATTAAACACGATTGCAGGTTTTAAAAATTGCCTACAAAAGGTATGTCTTAATAAATTTTTACAAAGAAGGTTGTCTTAGCATAAATTAGTCAGTCCGATGATGGTATCAGTCTGTAACTATTTTTTTAAGTTATTTTAAAATTATTTTTTAGCTTTTCAAATTATTGTAAGTTATTTTTTTTAGCTGTAAAGTATTTTTAAATTTCTATTAGGCGTATTATTGAATTCAAATTTAGGTCCTAAATGTGCCGTGGTGGTTGGTGGTGGAGAGATTTACGAAGCAGGGCTCAAGTCAGCGTTTATAAAGCTTTAAATAGCTGAATTTCGTGTAAGACTGACGTTTTTCTTTATCCAAGTCTTTGAGCGTGTACCAGATTCTGTTTGTTAGTAAACGAATCGTGAGAGGATGTCTCCTCGAGCAAAGCGAGACGACGCCAACGGAGCGAGCGATATGGATAGTAATATGTAATTACCACTCGCTTTTCCTTTCTTCGAGTTTAGAACTAATCCAGCTACTAGAGGCCATACTTTTAAATTGGTGATTTCCCCGGTGTGAGAAAAACTGTAGGAAATTTTTCTTAAGCAATAGAGTAAATTTGGGTCAAATTTATTCATGAATGAAAAAGCAAATCCTTTGGAGGGTTAACATTCCTACATGCCCTGAACATATTCTGGCGGCAGGGAGACCAAACAAAACTCATTCCGTTTAAAGATGGTAGCCAAACAAAAATGGCGGCTGTTTACAATTTTGAAAATGCTACATCTCGTCTTCTATGGAACCAATTTTGATTTTCAATTTGCGAAGTTAAAGGTAATTTAACGTAGAACTTTTTATTTCCTGTGAAACATTACGTATTACCACGTGATTACGTACAGACTCGAAAATGTAGTAATTAACGGTGTTGTAGCACACTTACTCGATCATCAAGCTTAATCCGAATCAGTAATATATTGTTAACTTCAAGAAACGTGTTTCCCAATTTAGACGGGTGGAAAACGTAAAATATTGCACAAGCCGGAATTAAATAGTACAGAAGCGTTTTTAGTCTGAAATGAAAGCTGTATGTGTGCAGAAAACATACTCAAAATTCCCTATAATCCATTTTAAGTTATGGCCGCCATCTTGGAAAATGCCGGCCGTATTTCCGTTTCTTCATTTATCTCGAAAAATATTCATCCTACAGAAAAAAAATACTGAAGTAAAAAATGAAAGAACAGAAAATTCTACACAAGTTTGGTCCTACAGAAGTTTTTACTAGGACGTAGGGATTTTGAGATTATGGTAACCAGGAAAAGGTCATTTTTTATTTTAATGGATCATCGACAGGTAGAAAACCTCAAAATTCTGACCCAACCAGGACTTGAATGGCATAGCAGCGCTGTTGTTCTCAAATGAAAGCTATGTAAGTGCACGAACCCTACTCAGAATCCCCAATCTCTATTAATTTATGGCCGCCATCTTGGAAAATGGTAGCCATATAACCATTTTCCTCATTTATTTCAAGAAAGGAGGAAAAAAAATACAAGAGTAAAAAATTAAAGAACATAAACGCGTACTTTTTAACCATAATTGGCTGTATTTATTTTACAAAATGGGTTTTCGTATCATACTTCCAATACAGGGTGTCCGACACTCGGACAACTTTTTAAGGGGTTGAAGAAAATAGTGAAACTCTGGCAATGTAAGTTTGGTTATAGGATCTACCGTTTCGTACAATCGGCATTACACCTGCCCCCATTGGGGAGGGGGCAAACACAGAAATTTTCAATGGAATGGGGGGGGGGGGGGGGTAAGGAATACCTTATTTGAAAGGTCTTCATTAGGCGAGTAAAGTGCCGCAACGATGGCTTCGATGCGATGATGAGCCCATCCAAAACACCATGAATGCCAAAATTGTGTCGTCACAAACTGGAACGATTTTCGTATTTTAACATCATGCTTTATAATTTGTAGGCTAGTATCTTATATTTTTTTCTTCGGCGATCTATTGCCGTAAATAATTTTAATTTTTACCGCTTTTGTCTTTTAGATTTTTTTTATCTCATGGTAATTATTAGCAAAACGATTAAAAATGAGTACATGCACACACACACAGATGATACGTCAAGGTTATTCCAAGCGCGCAAAGGATCATATAATCTCAGGATGCTATTAAATTAGTTTTCAATATTCAACAGAAAATCTCCTGGAAGTATACGCCACATTTTAAAACGGATTTTTAGCAAGGGATTAACTAACGGTAAGTAAATAGAACTTTGGGGGCCGTACTTGATGTGGAGGATCGAGAAAAATGGTGTTGGGAGGAATGTACCTTTAAGGCTTAACTTAAAGGAAAGTACTTTAAGGGTAATAAATACAGAACGACTACACACGGGAATCCAGGCCTATACTCAACGGCACGGTTTAGTCAGTGTCCAAAGGTTTTATTGTAACAAGGCATGATGTCTGTCACAGGACGTCATGCGTACCGCACTCACGTGATAAGAGCATAACACGCCCTGTACACTGAGGGCTCCATAAAGAGGCAACACACAGAATTCTTGGCTATGGCAACAATTACCACAGGGACTGGTAGGTTGCAGCCAGGGTCGGAATAAGGTTACTCGGGGGCCCTGGACAAAATTCTTGAGGAACCCCCCTCGCCTTCCCATAATTCTCTTCCACATAAACAGTTCCTTACCTAACGGCAAATGGAAGAGATTTGTGGTATAAGGGGAAGAATTTTAGAATTTTACTTGTCCGTTACTTCTCAAATCTTACCTTCTAGAATTTTACTACCGAAAAAATTGCAGGGGCCCACTTTTAAAAATTGAATTCATCACGCAGACCTTTGTTGAAGTATCGTCTCTCGTAGGAAAAAAGAATAGGATGGGATAATAAGTTTCTAGGTTACCAACCAAGCAAAAGTGTTGAATTTCATGGTTTTGTTGAGTTTTTTTTTTTTTTGTCTTTAAGCTTCAGCAGGGTCGGGGGGCCCTTAGAAATTCGGGGCCAGGGACAAATGTCCCTAATGTCCCTGCATTAATCCGGCCCTGGTTGTAGTGCTGCACGGATACAGAATATACGTAAAACGACAGGGGTAAAAAAACGTCACTTTCGCAGAACCTGGATTGAGCGTCATAGTTGATTTTTTCACTCACATGCTGTGACAATCACTGGAACTCTCACTGACCGACTTTATTGATAATTTATCTCACGCTCGAAGTCACTATTTGTACCACTACCTTGTCCAGAGTGATACGAGATGCCTTTTCGCTTAGTCTCAAAGCTCAAGGTAAAATTCCCCAGCCATTGCTGGTAGTTAGACTGGTATAACAATGGTTAAAAACTGCTCAGACAGCTCTGGACAACGTAGTGGTACAAATAATGACTTCGAACGAGGGATAAGTTATCAACAAAGATGTGCAGTGCGAGTTCCAGTGATCGTCATAGCAAACGCGAGTAAAAGATCTAAAAACGGCACTCAATCTGGATACGGAATTGTTCTACGAAAGCGGTTTTGGTTTTGTCCCTTTCATTCTATATTGTATCCGTGTGGCTTGCAAGACCCGCCTATGCGATTGTCTGTACGCTGATTTTTTTTGCTGTGTAATACACAATAGGGATGGGCTGTAATGAAATTTCCACTACGCGATTATTGCTGCACCTTGATACGCGATATTTGCGATTATTGCGATATTTCTCAACATGTAGACCAAGCTGTCTTAATTTGATCAATTGGTCATTACTGAACTACTCCAACAGTAAGCCTAAAAACTAAACAAATTTAGGCCTAAACCATGCGCAATGGCCGTTTGCCGTGACGTCACACTGAGTTAGCCAATGACGAACGAGAACAACGGCTGTTTAGCCGTCTGATTTGACTAGCCCAGTCACGTGATATGCACGTCACAGCAAACAGCCATGGCGCGTGGTATAGTACTACTACTTCTAGGCCTAAATGTACGTACAAAGTTTGGTCTTCTAACAATGATCAAATACAACAATCGAGATTTGTGGTATTGTTATGTTCCAATGCATTGAATTGAACATAACAATACCATAATTCTTAATTGTTGTATTTGATCATTGTTAGCAGACCAAACTTTTTGCTCCCCTCTGTCCATAATAGTCCTAGTTAGTGTTAATACAAAATTATAAACAAAAAATATACTTATTTATTCAAAATAATTAGGCTAAACACTTTTAAATATTTTAAGTACCGTATTTGAAATACCACATAAGCCGCACTCGCAGATAAGCCACTCTCACAATAATACCTTACCAAAAAAAAAGTTTGCGCAATCCTAACATTTTCTGCATAATTAGGTGACCTGTTGCGATATGAAAATTTTGATATTAATTAATCAGCACACAATCACTTTGCAGCATTAGTCCTGTAAAAATTAGCAGTGAGCAGCAAATTTTTCGTATCCATTTAGAGGTCATGTTTGTTTAAAAATGTAAATAAAATGGTTTGTTAGATATAACTTCAGAACAGATACAGTTAGAGACTCGTGGTTTGCACCATTGGAAAGCTGGAGAAAAAACGATTAAAATGGTGTATTTGAACATCAAAATCATTCAATATTTAGAGAAATTATCGACAGCGTTGCGCTCCGATGTGATACCAGACAAATTGAGCTCGAAGCTGCTGAGATGATCGCGAAACATGAAAAGCATTGCAATATCATTATCGCGTGTGGTGTATATCGCGATAATATCGAAATATCGCATTTTCGCCCAGCCCTAATACACAATGCAATACAATGCCGAAAATTAGCCTTGACGACGTTGCGCACTTCTTCAACCGTCTCATACAGGTGGTAAGTAATAGTTAACACCATCCCTGGCGAACTGTATCAGATTTATCACCCAATGGGCACAATATCCCGTACACGACCATTCCGCGAGAACTACGTCAAGATCACGTCGAGGACGAAGGCCGAGACGCCATCGAGACGTAGTTCGAGCGGATTGCCCATGTAAAGGATATCGCCCACCGGATGATAAATCGATACAGTTCGCCCCCGTGTGGTATAACACTTATTGCACGGTCCCTAACTTTCGAAATGAAAAACAGAATTGTTGGGATAAATGGAAAGTTTGCCTTCATAGCTGTGTTGTTTATGCCAACTTCGGTCGTCACGTTTGCATAATTTTGCACTGATGCTGTCATACCATTTGTGGCCATACCATTTGAGCGGGGGGTGTTTTATGTCTTGAGGGTGGGATTTTCACTAAAAAAAAAATAAGGTGTTGGAGAAACGCTTTTGTTTTAATTCAGTGGACTGAAGTCTGTTATCGTGTTACACATCACGGAAACTTCATCATGTAAACATTACGTCATTCATCGCACAGTCACGTCATGTGACATCACCCCATATCACTACAGTTCACAGGGCCGGATTTATAAGTAGGCCCGAGAGGCCCGGGCCTACAGCGGCACTTTTTTAGGGGCGGCATGACGGTTTAAAAACAATTGCACGTGAGTCGTGCGAATTTTGCCTGCGCTCCACCGTTCATGAAAATTTATTAACAAAACGCTGGCGCCATCTATTGTTAGAATTAAGCTAACCGCATATCAGTCTAAAAACGTATACCGTATCCCGTCAAGAGATGACGCTATAAATAAGCTGTTGCTATCTTGTGCAATTCGTATCAATAATACCGTTAGTAACCGTACAGTACCAAGTAGACCGATTTTGAGGTTGTCAGCGACTCGTTTTTCCAATGCCTACGAATAGTTCAGGAAGCAACATTTCCACATTTTTTCTCCATCAACACAATGTCGTATCAGTACTGATTGAGTGTAGTACCAATGCTACACGTTAATAGGACCCAATGACTTTTTCTTTAAAACGTAGTTACGTTATTTGCCAACTTTTCATCGTTTCGTCCCTTTGTGTTGGATGTTGATTGTCATACGTCGAACATAGCGAAACAAAATGAGTAGCCATGACCAAATGAAACTAAGCGGCGCTCAGAACTAAAATTCAAGGTAAAGCAAGGGAAGAAATGGATACGGCCCTAGTAGGCAAATCCCTAAAATTTCTTAATTTAGGTTCAAAGGCCAAAACGGAAATAGATTACTACTTTTTATTACTTTGCTTAGTAACACAAGTTATTTTTGCCCTACTAGATCACAAAAGAACATACAAATTAAGAAAGGTGCTTGATCGAAGGGGGGGGGGGGGCGCGGAATTGAACATTCCGTAAAACTTTGGGGAGGGGAAATTTTAAGGATACTGAAGAGCGGCATTATGGTTGGGCCTACAGGCGGCAAGCGCTTAAATCCGACCCAGACAGTTCAGCGTGGCGATACGAAAATCACGCACTGTAAAGTGTGGCGATATGGGATATATCGCTCATCGTTTTTAGCATTGTGGTAGTTAGGGACCGTGTGATAACCTCTGTTCCTGCACATCTGTAGACAGACACTCCCGACTTTGCCCTACAATGGAATTAGGGAAATATACTACCCTTAAGTTTTCTATGGTGCTCTTGAGTACAATAAACGTATGTATATTTAATTAACCCCTCTCCTGACAATGTGCATGAACTTAATGTACGTCACTATAATAAGATGGCTTCGTTTGTGACTCGTCTACGTTTAAGAGC
>JAHWFP010070819.1:0-13585 GCA_023313725.1 Lithobius niger
AGTCGTTGTATTTTCGGCATTCGAAGTTATGGTTGAAGAATAAAAGTTTTGTAGCAACTTTACTGTGTTGCCTACTGTTTGCCCACTTTTTCACCCATTTTGTGTCGTAATGTAATTCACTACTTTTACAATGCCACTAGAAAGCGCATTTTAGCTATACACATTGAAAAGCATATAAAAAATGTGGCAACTGTTCGCAAGACGTGAGAATGTGATAAGGGCCATTCGGTAAAGGAATGCTAATCGAGCTAATATGCTGGAACCCTCTTCTTTTCATGTCCTCCATTTGACCCTTAGTGGACACGTCCCGTGCTGTTCTGACTCTGCATGTAGTAAATTAGGTCAGTTTAAACCCATGTAACCACACGTATACAAGTCTTAGTGGTGTTCCTAGTCATGTAACTTATTTTCTGATTATTTACCTAAAATTCGACCGGCACGAACACAAAT
The DNA here is from genome assembly GCA_023313725.1 of Lithobius niger. Lineage (NCBI taxonomy): Eukaryota > Metazoa > Arthropoda > Chilopoda > Lithobiomorpha > Lithobiidae > Lithobius > Lithobius niger. Next base: position 451 of record JAHWFP010070819.1, read on the forward strand.
TAGTGGGCACCGTGAATGTGTCCCTCATCTTTACCTGGCTAGCATCAATACCCCAGCACCATTGCAAGTGTTTACATGAATAAAGATAGGCGCATCCGACTCCCAAACCATCTCTGTACAGCTTATCCGTTTTGTATTGTGAGATGGGAGAAAGTGCCGCAAACAAGGGGTGTTGAAAGACCCGTGGAAGCCACAAGGACGTGATGCGCATCCCTCTGAAGAGGTTTCAAGTGGTCATGTAAACGTAGTGAATGTCATGTGAGGAATAATCCTCTTGTCAACAGTATATGTAGTTCGGTTTTATCCCTATACCTACTATAAACGATGCATTTGTGTAGAAACAAAGAACTTAAAAATACATAAAAGAATGAATCATAACATAAAGGGTTAACGAAGCAAACAGTCTGCATTAAAGACTGGTCTTGTGAGAGCACAAGATATGCCAATATGAGAAAAAACGAAACGACAACTGCCCCGATTGGCACTCGAGCCCAGGGCTTCCCGCGGACAAGACCGGGCACTCTTAACCACTGCGCTACCGGGCTGGACCCTAGCTACAGGCTCCAGCCGAGCTTAGTGGCTGTTCAGCCTATCTCAGTGGGGACCTGAAGGTCACAAACAAACACAAGAAGGGAAACAACTTGCTTCTTGGCCTCCACACTAGAAATAATGCAAGCAATAAATAAAGAATAAATCGTAAGGTAAAGGGTTAACAAAGTAAATGGTCTTTGTTAAAGGCATCAACAGCCTACGTAAAGTGGGTTAAAAAAATACAGGTAAGCCAGATATACTGATGAAATAAAGTTTAACAAAAATACTGAATAGACAATGTGGTGCAGTGTTCTACTAGAGGTGTAGTTTTTTTTCTCGGTGCACGAATTGTTCAGAAACTCAAAAAGTAGAACTTGCGTAACATCTCGGGGCCACCAAGACGGAGAGTGGGGGGCTTTTTACTTCAAGCCCAGGCCATCTTCAACACCCAGAGCCAAATTTGGATAAGAGGTTATCAGGCCTTGGGTCCAAACCTACCGAATATGAGTGTAGCACAACTCTGGTAACCTTACTAACGGTTACAAAAGGGAACTCAAAAACCAGTGTATTTATTAGTTGAGAGGGATCGAATTTTTTTTAAACTACGTTTTGAAATTTAAACCAATTTAGGCAACGGCTAATGCACGAAATTTACAAAAATTCGATCGTTCTCTTCTGAGGACAACATCCATTACACACTCGCCAACTTGTTTCGCTTTGGCCGTCGTGACAGCATACAGTTCTGGCTAGAAGCTGAACTCCTCCAGGATTTAATTCCACGCTGGGTTACCAGTGAATGCCCGATGAGTTCCCCAGGCTAGTCTCCTCCTCCTTTACTGGCCGGTATCCATTGAACCCCCCCATCGGGATATCGGTAAAGGCCGATAAATTCCACGGGCCGGTTTCGTCCGGCCTTTACTGCCCCGCATCCGTTGATCCCAGCAGAGATCTTGATAAAGGCCCGAGGAGATCCACGAAAACGCTACCACGGATCAGTTGTTCTCAGGAGCCCAGCAAGATTTAAAGTGTTAGGTTTGCAAGTCTAACAAACTTCGCAACTGCGTACGAATCTACAACATCCTTCAACTACTAAACCATCCAACCAACTCTTGAAGCTTATGGGCTCCCAATCTTGATGAATTAATTGCGGCAATCGTACAGTGAGATTGTATTTTTGGAAAAAAAACTCTTTATAACATGCTCCAAATAGGCTTGCTCAAAAAATTTAGGAAATACTGTTTTCTAGATTTTAAGAAAATTTGCTGAAAATTATAGTTCAGCGCGTAAAGAATTTATAATTTTGATTTAATTTTGCGTTGATATTGGTTCCGTAAAGTGGCTATACAATTTTGTTTCATTTTGGAGTTGATATTGATTTCTTAACCGTATTTTTTTTACTTTCAGAAATTAACATTAAATGCTGAGGAATTACGAGCTCTGAGAGAATGCAACCGTGAAAGTTTCTACTACAGGTGTAAGTTATTGACAATGTTCAGACTGTGCGTTCATTAAAATGTCATAAATATCTTTCAGATCTGAAGACCCCTTGGCAGGTATCCAGATATTCCATTTTAATTTCGAAGTAAAAAAAATTTTCCAACATTATTATTTTTATTGTTATTTTGCATTTGGGTACTTTGGCTTAAAATGAAAGATTCAGAAAACATACTGGTTTTCAGAATGTAGATTTGTTTTGTGCAGGGTGGTCCATAAAAAATGCAACAGCAAAATTTTTTAAGTCTAAACTTTTTTTGTTAGCACCCTCCAGAACAGCAAAGGGTCAGATGTCTAATAGAAAGGGTAGTTTTGAAAGTCCCTGTATGGTTCTGGAGGATGCTAACAAAAAAGGTTTGGAATTAGAAAAATTTTGCTGTTGCGTTTTTTATGGCCCACCCTACATAGTGTGTGTTATAGCTTATTTTAACAAATCTTGGTAATCTGTATAATACTGATGTCATAAATACACCATAGTAAGTGTGGAGATTGTTTCTCACAATTTTTGAATAAAATGGTGTTTGTACGCTATCTGGAAAAGCACGAAAAGTCTGGAGTTTAGTTACGACTTTTTCTAATCCAGTCAAGTAGGGAAATTTTAACACACCGTCAATATTGGATTGAAAAAGCCTGACATTTTCTCAGATCATAATTTTCAAGAAATCAAATTGGAAAATATTTTGATCAAAATGTTCGTTGCTGTGAGTCGCCTTGGAGAGTCTTTGTTTTTGCAAGTACAGAATTGCCTGCGTTCCTTCAGCCAAAAAAAAGGTACAAATGGTGTATTATGGCCAGAGTCTGAGGTTCTCTTTGGTTATAATGAACTTGCATAATTTACGCTCAATGTCAAAACAAGGAACACATTTGCTGTATTTTGCGAAATTTTGACAGTTTTTTTCTTGCTGGAGGAGTTTTAAATTGTCTTCTTCAGGCTACTTGAAACCAAAGGTATCCACTGGTTTCTAGCAGCCTGACAAAGACAGTTGGATGAAATTTAAAACACCTCATCAAGAAAACTGTCAAAAATTTGCAGAAAACAGTAAATGTGTTCCTTGTTTTGAGATTGAGCATAAAGTTTGGAAGTTCATCATAATGTTAGTGAACTCTTATCAATATCAACATTTTCACGTTTGTAAAGTTATCTTTCATATCAGATTGTTCCATTTTAATTGTTAATATCAAAGGCTGTCACTTACACAAAACCAAAATTCGTCCAAGTTCCACAATACAACCTTGCAAATTTTCGACTATCTACTGATAGGCTTCTTCAGGCAAGAGTCATGAGACTTGCACAACAACAACAACCACCACCAACGAACTTCGCCAAGTCCACTACATACAAAGACTATCAGTAGATAGTCGAAAATTTGCAAGTTTGTGTTGTGGACGAATTTTGGTTTTGCGTAAGTGAAGGTCTTTGATATGAACTTCGACCAAAGGAAATTCTGCCGAATTAACGGTATTTTCGATTAATTGTTAACCTTGGCCCCTTGTGAATTGGTAGCCTATAAGGTGCCAAACTTTACTCCACCCCCCCCCTCTCAAAAAAAATAGTACTAAGCATGATGGGCAAAATTTAAAATACAGAGACTGAAAAGTTGGATGGATAATTGAACTACCATGCTTCGAAATGGCCCTGAATTTGGTTTAGATTAGAACGTATGAGCCCTGATTAAACTAAAACAAGTATTGAGACATTATTACTTGTTTGTTTGGAGTTTCGTGCTCCAACAACCTGCTTCAGGGTGGAAGAATGCAAAACGTTGACTACACAAGCCGTACTTCAAAAGTTAAATCCCGCGCAAAAACTTCAACGAGGACCGATCCGTAAAACTAAAGTTTGCTAGCCACGACTGCACATACTTTTTCTAATTACAAAGCAGTGAAGCCAAATGGTTACAGTCATGCCTCGAAACGGAAGTGAATTAACATTTCAGTTGACAATGGCATTCCTGTAAATTGACGTCTTGCCTGTTTCCAGCCAGCTTTAGGATCAGTGATACGTTCGCCGAATATACCCTGTCTCGCCTCACAAATAGCCCAATGTTAGGATTGCAGGAGAGCCTACATGTTACAAGCTGAATCAGATTAAATTGGAGCCGCACAGCGAAGCTTATTCTCTACTAGGATTTAGCGCAGCAAGAGAAAACCAATTCCCCACATATCCCCTCCATGGGTGACAGGGCATAGGCAAGCGATGTCATCAACAGTTCAATGAACATTATGTATTGAAACGTGGTTGTTGCAATCCATTCAGTTGCCAGATGTGAATACCCAAGTTTTGAGCCAAATGCAAATTTCATCCCAAAATCTGGTGCTGGAGTGCCCCAAAAAAATCTTTGGCATGCAAAAATAAAATGTAAGCAAACGATGTAACCTCCTGTTTTAGCATTGTAAATCATGGTATTTAGCACCACAACTTGGATTTAACCCGAGTTGTTATTACTACTTTATTTTCGGCTGAAATCTGAAAATAACACTGACTTGGATTTAAACCGAGTTGTTTAACTATACGTTATTTTTGGCCGAAATCCTATTATATCTAACTACTGTACATTTGATTAAAGTCGGGACCGGATGTAGGAGTTTAGCAGAAACAACGAAGTTGACAACTCGGTTTAAGCCACTTAAAAAAAAAGGTGGTTCTTGGGCATTTTTCTTAAGAAATCTGTGCGGGCGGGGACATTTTTTTGTTTGCCCTGTTTAGCTTTGTATTTGCAAGATTCTATTTTTAACCCTTTAAGGACGGGTGCGCCCGAATGCGCCCTCTGTATAATCGTTGTTTACAGCTCTTCTACAAGTCGTATCTAAAACTTCCAGTCAATTACAGTACAATCTCAACTGAGATATGTAAGCCAGATCATTAAGGATAAAAATGACACAGGTTTCATTCCCCTACCTCAAGTTATTAGCTCTGAGTGCGCACGCAGTCCTTAAAGGGTTAATGATGAAGAATGGTAATTTGTACTTTCATCCCTCACTAAAACCAGTTTTGATTTGTAGGCCTAAGTGCTATTTTTACAGCAACGGTTCTTGCTTCTCTTAAAAAAAAACCAGAAGGTTGTATAATGTTTACTTACGTTTAATTATTACTCACAAAATATTTCTTGCAGTGGTCTTGGAAAACTACTCTGTGCTGTCAAAATGGTTCAAACCTTGTCTGCTGCAATTCCCAAGTTTTGAAAAATTTGTGTAATAGATATCCAATTTATCACTCCAAGAACTACGTATGAAGTGCAAAAAAAGTTATTATTGGGAGTGGGGTGTGGCCCTATGCATCCACCGTGTAGAGGTGATGGCTAGTGTGACCACGCATTGATGCCTAACTTCTTTTTTATTTATTTTGTCTTGTAAAGGTTTGCCATTAGGTGTTGCAGCAATGTCGGTAACACATTTGGCAGTAAAATCAGGTATTGTAAATGAGAGCACAAATGACTATTTTGGCAGCTTTAACAACATGTTTGCGAGATTAATGCAATTTCTTTCTTCTAGGGTATTTAAAGCCCAATGCAAGGTTTGGATCAGGTGTTAAAGTTTTTGGTGAGTACAAGTTCTCTTTGGGTATATTATATAAGTTATAACAAAAGGAGGGGTGATGTGAATGGATGAATATTGGTGATATTTCTAAATTTCTAAGTTGGACGAAACGGAAGTCGTGAGTAAAGCAAGTGAGTCGGCCACACAAGATAGCGGTGACTGGCGAGGTTAGGCCTATTAGTGTATTAGGTCAGTTGAACCCCGTTATCCCGTGGGGAAGTTTGTCGAATTCGATTTCCGCGTTGCCCAAATTGATTGGTGCCGAATTTCAGGGGGCGATTGAATATGCAATATTTACTGGAAGTAGAGAACAATTGAGTTGTGTGAGTGTTATCACAGTGGATTAGTCCATCCACAGGCTGAGGGGATGGGGAGAGGCAGAGGTTGGCAAGAGTGTCGGGCCGTCTCCGCAAGGGTGGACAGACGCGAAAGTCGATGTAAGGATTTCGATGACAATCCTAGAGGGCCGGGGCGAGACCAGTGATATGAGCCGTGTGACTAGGCGGATGAAAGGTTCAAATCACAGGAACAAAAAGCATACGAGTGATTCCTGTGGGCCAGAAAGTGTGAAATTGTGAAAGCCTTTGGAACCGCCGGGTTCGTCTTGTATGAATTCTCTGGAAGGAGTCGTAGTGAGTTGGGAGGCACCTGTAGTAGAATGGTGGAACAAACACCAGGATGTGCATTTGTCGGCTCGGAGCTGGATTCCATATGTGATAGGTATGTGGTAGGTGCCGCTTTACAAAAAAAGTTTGTGCCATCATGGTAGCTCCTTGCAAAACCAGCTTTCATAGGTATTGGTAGACACCACAACGTTGCAGCTACAAGCGTTGTTGATGATGAACAAAATGGGCAGAGACCGACTGAAGTTTGCATTCACGGATGAATTGTGGCCTGATGGCAGAATTGTTTGAATGTAGCCCCATTACAGGAACTGTTGAGAAAGGCCCAACAGGGGGTGGCTGCGACGAAGCGAGCGTAAGTTATACCAAAGCGTAGCGCTTTGTTACCACGGGAGGTTTTTCCCACGGAGGGGTTTGTAGAAAGAAAAGGCCCAGAGAAGAAGTGGTGACTGGTAGTAACCCATTGGGGGACCGGGCAAACGCTGCTGGGGCAGTTGATAAGGGACCAGATTGGTTTGTTTACTTATTTTGCTAGTTTTGGTGGTGCACAAGGGCAGATGTCCTAGTATTAGTGATCCGCTAGTGGTCAGAAGGAATGTTCTGTCCGTAGTAATCCTGGCAGCCGTACTGGGTAGTCTGATGCTAAACATGTGCTGTCTGCAGTTGTGAAGGATATTGTATCGAACATTATTGGACATTGCGTCATAGAAGCACTGCATTTATGATTCAAAGTGGTTACGATGGTCGATGGAGTAAGTGGTGTAGTGTTGGGGGTTTGGACCTTGTATCAGCGCCAGTAGAAGTGTGCCTTAATTTTTTGGCGGAATTGTTCTCAGGCAGATTTTTATTTCGTAACATTGTTGGATACCTGGTAGTAATATCTCGATGGCACCAGGGGTGTGAGAACACAGCCCTTGGTTCGTCACTTCGTGAAGGTACTTTTTCAGAAGAAGCCTTCCAAGCCTAGGTATGTGGTGATTTGGAACTTTGCAGTGGTGGCAAGGTATTTGTGTACGTTGCGTCTGCCAAAATGGTTGGGTTTGAAGCTACTGACTTTTAAAGTGGTTATGCTGTTGGCCGTGGCGGCGGGGAATAGGGCTAGTTAGCTGGCGGTGTTGTCTTTGGAATGGTGCAATATCCAGGAAGGAGAGGCCGTTTTTGTGGTGCGGGAACATAAAATGGCATATGTTAGATGGGGTGCCGTTCGTGATATTGCTATTAATTCAGCCTGACGAGAGAACAGCATAACGCGATCTGATATGTGGTGTTATACATTCACCGCACAGGCCCACTGCGAGATGAACACTTTCGCGCTATCGGGGTGTGTCAGAGAGCGCCTTTTCTTTCTTACATATGATCTCGTTATCTGGAGTCAATTGCCATTCAGGGCTCGAAATGTCCAGAAAAAAATGTGTAGCATAATAGCGATGCAAAATAAAAATATGCATAGCAATTGCAAAATAATGGGTAGCAGTTTTCATGAAGCATATTAATTATTTTTCTTGGCAGGCATGGTGTAGCTAGAACATGAGAATGTGATTGTGTGACGTATAAATTGCATCATTTTGCTAAAATGCCTAAATATTCTGATGCTTTCTGTTACAATTGTGTATTGTTCAATTTCATCCTTTGCACATTGTATGAAAATAACTTAACTACTTCTGTAGGGATTGAAATTAAGAATTTTACTGAACACAATGAATGTTCTATTGTAAATGGGCTAGGTATACTGCAAAAGTATTTTTTTTTAACACAGTTATAAAGTTCTTTCTCCATGATGTTGCGTCGCTAAACTGCTACACAAATTTCGATTTTGTATCGCTAATGTCTGAAATTGTGGTGCAAACTGCGACGTGATACCGCTCATTTCGAGCCCTGCCATTCAACATCATGTAAAGCACAATGTCCCCCTTCTGAATATTCAAGGGCCGTCAAACTCCAATATCATGCACTTAGTCAGCCGCGAGTTGGATGCGGTTCTTGAACGTGGATGGAAAGGAAAAAGCAGTTTGATGCAGCCTTGTGATGTCCAGATCCAACAATCAACACCGGAACTGAGCTTGCCTTGTAAAAACCGGAGGCTACGGACGCGCGCCAATTCAAAGGAGGAAAAATGTCGTAGTCAAAGTAGGAAGATGTAATCAGAGTTCAAATCAGTTCTTAAAGAGAGCCTGAAGAAGACAGACAAAGTTTTGTCGAAAATTTGCAAGACTAAGGAGGGTCTTCTTTTTGAAAATGAGCGAAAATTGTGGTGAAGATGGTATTAACGATCGTTGTGAGTTTCAAAGTAGTTCCAATAACGGATTTTTTAGTGATCTCATTGCCCTGTAACATAGCAAACTATTGCAAGGTGTTTTGTTCAGTGCTCCGCATGGCAGGGATTGACACAGCTGTTTCAAGGGCACTCAGGTCTACTCTTGTCTTCAGTGAACCTGGAGATTAATGGTCACCACTCGACAGGTGGCGGGTGAAGTCCGTTGTTGGCGATTAAAATTTTTCGACCACTTGACAATTTGGGGGTTGCAGCAAGACATCTTTAAAAAAAATATATTAAAAAAAAAACAAAAAGAAAAAAAAAACTTCCTATAAACTGCAATTTGAGCCTGAAGATAAGCAGTCACCAAAATCCACTTTAAAAAAAATAATATTTCTTTCCAACCTCTAAACACTCAAAAGTCCCCCCCATCCCTGTCCGCCTAACTTGGCCGGACTTTATTTTTAGCGTGCGTTACTGCCCACCTAAGCATCAACTGTCGTCAGATACTGAAATGTTTCAGCCTGTTTGTATCAGTCCACAGCTAAGAAGCATTAACTGCAAAATCTAGTTTAAAGAATTTATATTCACTTATAATTTCCATTTAATTTATATTGTTAGTAACTGTTTATTTTGTCGAAACCTCCACTCCCAACGTGTTAGGTAACTGTAAAACCTGACCTTCCGGTTTCAGTGATCAAACGGAAATCTGCTTCCGTTAGGCCTCAAATGGCGTCAGGATATAGTTGCACTCGTTGGAAAACTACTAAGACACAGCAGAATGACTAAAACAATGTAGTTTAAGCCAACATTTGCACAATTAAACTTTTTTGTATTGTTTTTAAATAATAAACCGAACCATTAAAAAAAGTGTTTAAAGGTTTAAACAATTTCAAGGTCCATCTGTGGTGATTCTAAGAAACCAGACTATAATAAATTGTTAACTTACTGCAGGGTGGCTTGATTTAAATCAAGCCGATTTAAATCAATAATTTTACCTTCCTTTAAATGTTTCAAGTAATTTTACCTTATCAAATTTCCGTTTTAAGTTTTAATTTCTCGTACGATCAGTGTCGTCGAACAACTGCTTATGGGCTTACGGCGATAGCCTCTCCTGTAGTTGTGGAGAGGTAGTTTTACAGCATTTGGATGTGTTCGCACGAAAATACCTAACCACCCGGGAACAGTCAAGGCTGGAAAACTTGTAGTTTTTGCTCGGAAAGTACTCAACAAAAAAATAAATCGGTCTTGACTGAAGACTGATCACTTGTTAAGAGGAATTTTGAGCATTTCTTTTTTATCAGTATCTTACCTTAGGCCATGGAAAGAAAATGTTTTGGTTCGCGGGTATTTTTTTACAAGCCCAAAAAATCACCCGGTGACCAGGCTTTTATTTTTATTTTTTTTCGGTTTGAAACTAAGTAATCTGCATCTCAAATTGGTTCTTTCTGTTTAGATTGTGGTAGTATATTTCTAAACTATTTCAATCTACAACAAAACCTAATGCTTGCTGGATAACGTATGTGCAAGAAAGCTCTATTCTCTCAAAAACCTTTCTTAAGTAACCTTTTGCGGGTTATTTAGTCAAAAAAAAGTCACAGGCAGGTCCTGAGAACCAACAATTTTTTTTATTCGCGGCCTTACGGCCTGCTGCATTTTTAAATCCGTATCAACTGTAATACTTAATAAAACTGACCTCAGTGTTCGAAATTTCAAAAATCAAAAATTTTCAAAAATAAACATTAGGCAAAAACTTCAGGATGACGTTCTACCTGGACCAGCGGGAAAATTCAGGGAATTTATCAAATCTGAAAAAGTCAGGGAAAAATCGGGGAATTTGATAAACATATACTGAAGTTCAGGTAATTTCAACATTTTCAGAAAGTATTTTTTTCTCTATAAATATTATCTAATTCGTATTTCATTTTTTACTTCTAAAACTTTCACTTTATTTCAGTTAAAACTATCTTTGTTTCATTTCTAATAAAACAGAAACTCCTTTGGCATATGTAATATAAGTCGTTACGTGTTAAGTGCGTTTCTAGTTTTGGTCAGATTACGGCATTCGTACTCTTTATCGGTCCCATTTACGGCAGTGCTATTTTTTATTTAGCAAAGCTATGGGATGGAGTTATTGAGATTTGAGTGAAATGTGAAAAAAAACAAATTGTAGTCTTGTACTGCTCGTCTTTCGACTCAAAAAACGTCAGGGGAAAATTTCTGAATTCGTTTTGAAAACATGGAAAAATCGGGGAATTTCATCATGAGGTTTTGAACGCCACCACGTCTCTGTAATCATTCACCTAAATGGTATCCACAAATTACCATGGAAAAACATAGGTAAAAAATGCTGATTTAAATTGAAAAAATCTGATTTTTAAAAAATTTTTTGAAAAAATCACGATTTTTATCCACCATGTCTTATTGTCTATTAATTGATCGTGGACCTCCAAAACAAAACAAAAAGTCCAGGGGGGGGGGGGGGGGCAAATGTTGAATAGGCATGTGAGTGGAAGTCGAGTTTCTACAGGGGTTTCTGTTAAACACTTGTGGTGTGCAACATATTTTTAGTTTGGGAGACACAATGCGGGCCAGACGATACAACATGTTATTTTAATTGCAGAGGCAGGCTGGATATGTAGGGGGTCGGACGGCTGTATGCAGCCTTTGTGCCAAGGGTTGTTCAAGCCTGGGTTTAGCCAAGCAATCCTACCCTGTAGCAATTTCAACAGGGCAGTGAGAATGTGTATCATGATTGAAGTCCTCTCGCTAGTATGGGGCGAGGGATAATCGTCTAACTGGAAAATCGCATAATTGGAATAACGTATAATGGAAAGTCGTCTAACAGGAAATTCGTATAATGGAAAACCGTCTAACTGGAAATTCGTATAATGGATTATCGTGTAATGTCCCTGCCTCGCTCGCGCTGCCGAGCTCGCTGCGGCTATACATATAACATCAGAAACCGCAGTTAGACGTTGATCCAGTTAGACGTTTATCCATTATACGATATTTCGTTTAGATGATTTTCCATTATACGATATTCCGTTTAGATGCTTTTCCAGATTTTTTTTTAGGCAGATTTTAGACAATTATCCCATTAGACGATTTTCCAGTTAGACGTTCGTCCGACGCCCCGCTAGTATAACTAAAAGTATTAATTTCTCTGTTCCTATTCAATACATTTCGACCAAACTTGGCCAGACAGTAGGGATAGTTCGATATTGATATCGGTATCGGTATAATCTGTACTTATCGGCAATTTTGCGATATCAGTATCGGACCACTATAAGGCTTCCGATACAGATATTTGTTAAGCCAAGAAACGCAACAGTTTTCCATTCAAAACTTACACCAAGCACGGCAAAAGCAATAACCAAGTGAGAAAAGCAAAGCCATTTGCTCAGTTTGGAATGAAAATGTAAATGTTCCAATGTAAACAACCAAGTAAAATCTAACTGAGAAGATGAATGTACTGAAGCCATAAGTAGAAATAAGAATAAAAATGCTGGTATTGCTGCACAGAACTTTTTGATAATCTCAACAGTTCGAACCCAAGCAAAACCAGAAACCGAATTTGCATTTTAAACCGAATTTAAACGTTTAGTCGTGAATTTTTATTATTATTATTGGTATCGTGTCGTATCGTATCGGATCGGTTTACCCTTCATCGGTATCGTATCGTATCGGTAAAAAGTCATATCGGCCGATCCCTACCAGACAGTCGATAGGTATAGAAGGTATATTTATACCAACTTTATGCAATTCCGTGTAAGAGTAAAAGTAGGGAGCCACACGTAAATTTGAAAACTGTTCACTTCTTGTTGTTGTGGTTCTTGTGTGACACAGTTTCAGAAAAAACTACTGCACCTACCTAAAATCTGAAATATGATCTAAGCCAGACATTTCGTTGGGCTTCATCCTCACAGAGACCACTTTTTCGATTGGTTGAGCCATTCCAGAGTTACAGGATCCTGAACAATCAGTTTGATTGTTTTACATTGTTTTAACCATTGTAATTAGGGAACAACGCCACTTAGCAATACCCAGATCATTCTTCGTGCACGTGTTATGTCTTTGATTGTTGATGGGTAAATGATAAAATCCATGATTCGGCTAAACGCATATAGTTTTAAACCAAACTAAACTACTTTGTTAATTTCGAGCCGATAGAATGGCATATTTATTTCAGAGATGAGCTGGATTGTTTCAAAGTGGACAGCAACAATCGCTGCACACACACACACACAGCATCAAACAATTTTGTAAATGAAAAACAAATTACTTACTGCCACAAGGCATAGACTGGATTTTGTTAGTGGTGGCGTAAAACAAGGTACATTGATTACAAACAAAAACGTCAAGTGTACCGTAAAAAAAGGTTATATGATTGAAGTTTTAATTTACTTATTAAAAGGTACACGGATAAAAATTTATGATTTAAAATTGAAATAAGCAAATGTACTATTAAAAAAATTGCAACTGGTTAAGTGCTGTTGTGCTTCAAAAATAATTTAATTGGTAAAGCATTAGATCCAATTTTCTCAGTTGTACATTTGATCATTTATATTAAAAATTATCAATTTTTATCCGTATACATATTAAAAAGTAAAGTGAAACTTCAATCCTATAACTTTATTTTTCGGCACATTTTACGTTTTTGTTTGTATCACGTTTTGTTGTGGAATCAAATATT
>JAHWFP010070825.1:0-10514 GCA_023313725.1 Lithobius niger
TAACTTACCAAGTGACCAGAGCATTGATAAAGCCAGGAACCGTGTGCAAAGAACAGTCCACATTTTCCTTGATCCATTTGTAGAATAACGCTGGATTGGCATCACTCTGGATCTAAAGCACAAACAAAACAAAACAGGATATTAAGCTATGGGTTTGCATGAGGCAACAGCATTTTCTTGCACCTGTCAACGTCACTCTCACTTTAAAAGGCACAACCATAATTTAATTAAAAGCACAAAGAATCGTTTACTAACCGAGGGTTTAAAATTCTGATTTATTGGCCAAACGTTTATCGTAAGTAAGGCTGTACCGAACCGAACATGGCCGAATAGAGGGGGTTCGGTTCGGTGTTCGGTCTTTGAAATGCAAAATACCAAACCAAACACATTTTCACTTTTAATCGATGAATTTTGATGTTTGAATACACCATTTTAAAGGTTTTTTCGTCAGCTTTCTGTTGGTCCAAACCACAAGTTCCTAGCTCTAACCATTCAGAAGTTATCAGGGAAAATGTAAAAGTAGTGGAGACTTTTTATGTTTAAACAGAGTTTCAACATCTATGGACTTACAAGTCCATGTGAAAATACCTACTGTTAAGAAACTAGTGCTCTGTAGTTTAGTTTAAAATAGATTGGGTTGGTACATTTTTGTTCGGTTCGGAAGTGTTCGGTGTTCGGCTTATTTAAGGTTTGTTTGGTTCAGTTCGGCTGACAAATTCTCATTCGGTACAGCCTTAATCGTTAAAGTTACGAAAAGCGATTAGCGATATATCCCCCTCCCACCCCTATTTTAGCACTTTCGGCTCCGCGGCATTTTTATCGTTCCGTCAGAAAACTCTTTGCGCGACGTCACTTGAGGCTGTGCCCCAAAGCATTCAAAGATCACATTACATCAATGAACCAATTGGAGCTTGCGATACTAAAGGTAAAGGAGTTTCAAAACGGACGTCAAAACGGAGCTATTTTATGCGAGGAAAAAAAGGCAGTGAAGTTCAGCACTTCATTCATTGTAGACAAGGAAACTGGGACTCCCAGCTTTTGAACGCGACCAAGAAAGCAGCAATTTTTTTGGGTTTCGTGTATTAAATTTTTTTGTATCGTTTTATGAACTGCTGCAGCTTATAAAATAAGGATAATGGCATAAAATGTGATTAAAGCCACAAATATGAATGTCTTCTTCCTAGCTTTAGACTAAATTAGACATCTGGAAGGTCAAAGCGGCATTGAATACGGGTTTGTTATGTATGCAGGGATTAAGCTGCCAGTAGCCAAATCGCCAAAATGCTAACAATCTTCTCATTTGGCTAATAATTTTCGTTTCTAATTAGGCCATGAAAAAAAAATTAGTTGGTTCTCAGGTCCTGCCTGGTGGTCAAATTTGCCCCTGGTCATCGCTTTTTATTTGCTAGCGAAAACTAAATTTATTACGATACAAATAAAACCAATTCAGTTCGCTGAAGATAAGTATTATTTACCCTAACTTGTCATTCAATTATTGTACTCCATGTTAACCCTTTTAGGCCTAAGGAACGATACATCGTCATCGCAATTCCACTGCGAAAAAGCCGACACGACGATGTATCGTTAGCCCGGTTCAGCCGAGTTCTACGCCCTGTTAAAAAAAAATTCCTATTGCGTACATCGGAGGCGTAATTCTGATTGAATTACGTAATTTGGAACATATTTTCGGTTTATTTAACCCTATATACGTGTTGCGCCCGAAATCGGGCGTGCAGTATTGTTGCAGAACACGAGTTGAGCCCGATATTGGGCTGCTGATGACGTCTGAACAAGGCAGCTCGTGATTCGCTAGTACTGCTTCTTAATGTGAAATAAACAAAGGAATTGGCCAATGGACTATCACCTAACAAATCGGCATTAGATAACATCAAGAAGACGAACCAATCCCGTCGTATTATTTCAATTTTCGCGCCGTACTCTCATTCTCAAGGGGCAGCAATTTGCGGGCCATTCAAGATGGCCGCCCGTTGTTGGCGCTATCGTCTAAGAGAATTGCGCCCAAGCGATGTGGATTATTACGTATGGGCTGACGATTCAAACAGTAAAAAAAGGATTAAGTGATAACAGCTGTAACAAAAAACCATAGTTGGACTGGCTGAGCAAAAGTAACAAAAGTGAATTGTAATACGGAACTGTAGTGTTAGACCATGCAGTAGGAGGCTGTCCAAAACAGCGGCGGGCAAGCGGCAGGCGGGCGGGCGGGCGGGCGGGCGGCGGCGGAGAAGTGATCGCCCTCCCGTCTTACAACAATCGTACGTGGAAGTAGAAGTACATTCATGCCGGCTACCGCTAAACTAGTGACCGATCGATTTGTTTGCAAGCTACAACAATGACACGGTAAAGAGAAAATACTTTTATATTTATTATTTAGGCCGTTGATGTGTCGCACTTTGTTTAAATGTTAGGATTTATTTACAACAGCGTACAGCGTTCATCTTTCCCGTACGAGTATTGTTGGGAAGCCAACATCACTGATATTGCTGCCACAAAATAAATGCGCGCAGCAGGGTAGAGCACATGGTAAAAAATCAGCGTATATAGGGTTAAGGTTAATTTAATATCTGTTTTTACCTTTTGTTATTGTTGGCATCGTCGCCAAAATGGACGTGAAATTGCGTTTATTTGCTGAAAATAGCCCTTGGTTCAAACGATCGTATCTCCGGAACGACGCAACGTACAGCCGCCATCTTGGTAGCGTTCGAGAGAGGGGATTCCCAATTTTCTGGCCCGCGAAAAATGACGTCATCAACTCCAACATCACTGCCTGTATTCCTCCAATGAAATGTCGTTTCAACGACCGTTGTTCAAACGCTTCGGCCTCGCGAGCTATCGCGAGCGCTGATTGGCTCGTTAGCGGCACGTGACGTCACGCGAAGCGAGTCAAGGTCGCAGCCATTGGCGCTAGCAGGAGCGCGTCGCATTGCGGGCAGCCGGTCATTATGGCGTCCAGTAACGATTTGGTAGTGAGCTATAATCGATCGTGAATCTCGAAGAAATAAAGCAACTTTATAAACTATTTTTACGGTAATAAAACATAAAATAATGATTTCGGAAGTATAACACGCGCTGTGACGGAAGAATAACGAGTGGATGTTTTCATTCTGAGTACTGCAAGATGAAACTTTCGTTAGCGCTGTTCACGTAGTCGAACTTCAGGATTTTTTTTAATAATGAAAACGTAGGACGATGGTCCCAATTATATTTCTGGTCAATAATTTACAATATAATTATTACGTCTGCGAATTTTTATACTCCTAGACCGCATAGTTTTTTTTATTACAATTAGTTTTCGTGAGGCATGCAACTTGTTCATGGCAGCTAAGGCTGTACCGAACGAGAATTTTTCAGCCGAACCGAACCAAACCGAACAAACCTTAAATAAGCCGAACACCGAACACTTCCGAACCGAACAAAAATGTACCCAACCAATCTATCTTAAACTAAAATGTGAAAAAACTCAGTCCACAAAGATTCATCAAAGCACAAGTTTCTTAACAAATGTAGGTATTTTCACATGGACTCGTAAGTCCATAGATGTTGTAAGTCTGTTTAAGCATAAAAAAATATTCACTTTTTTTACATTTTCCCTTATAACTTCTGAACCGTTAGAGCTAGAAACTTTTGGTTTGGACCAACAGAAAGCTGACGAAAAAACCTTCAAAATGGTGTATTCAAACATCAAAATCCGTCGAGTAGAAGTGAAAATATGTTCGGTTTGGTATTTTGCGTTGGAAAGACCGAACACCGAACCGAACCGAACACCCTCTGTTCGGCCGTGTTCGGTTCGGTTTGTTCGGTTCGGTACAGCCTTAATGGCAGCCATGTTGCAGCCATAGGCTTTTTCGCACGAGAATTGAAAAAATGGCGTAGGCCTAAAAGGGTTAAGGTAACGACTTGCAGGTCTAAAATTTTAAGATCCGTGTGTTTGGGGCAGTTAAAAGCAGACTTGAGTTAATTTCCATAAAATAAAAAGCCTGGTGGCTTGGTTACTTTTGGAATGAAAATGGCCGAGGACCAAACATATTTCTTTCATGGCCTTGGCCAAATTGCTAAGGATTATGATTTAATTCTTCACCACCTTTTTGGTGGTTACTAACAGTAACAAGTTGTTAGTCTCATAGACTATGGTCACTACAAATTGCTTCCCACACTTGCACTAGACCGTTAGGTGGCTGTATTTCATATGTTCGATTGTCACTTTATTTTAACCCCAACACCACATGCAAAAAACCAGGACAACAAAGTTTTCGACTCGCGTTCTAGAGAGCAAATAGGAGTAGAACGCCTTTCTCCTCCTCCCGCTATTGTACAGTTACCTAGGCAAGAAGACAATTATAGTAATTTTTTGGGTGGTTGGGGAAGGGATGGATCCAAATAGCACATAGATCTTTAATTCTTACCATTAAATTTGTCGCAGAGTTTGTTTGGCTTACGAAAATTGGATTTGGCTACTAAATTTGGCAAGCAGTTAGCCAAATTGCTAAAATGAAACAATTTCCAGCTTAAACCCTGTATGTACATGAAAGGTTTGTGTTCAGATTACTTCCAGAAATTTCAAAAATAAAATCGGTTTGTATTTAACGAAAATTACCCAATGTTTACTCGTCAAGAAGATGATTACCGTTAACGATTAATTGGCACAACCCTGCTGATCGAGTCACTAACCAACTCTGAAAGAATATCCAAAACAAAATCTAACCAAAACATTTTTAGTAACTGCACAACCCTACTAATTAATAAAGCCATATATATCCATACCTAAAACCGAAGACAAACTGAAAATAAAGAATATGAATAAACACCGGTCGGTTATTTTTTTTTTTTGTTGCAAAATCATCCCCCAAAACAAGACCAATACCACAAACCAAACGGATCGATTAATAACCTAACAGAAACAGTGTACTTAATTAAACTCAAATGATTTAGTTGCTTGCCTGCTAAACACAAAGTCAAATGTGCCAACACCCCCCCCCCCCCCAAAAAAAAGATAACTTTGTCCCTACAAATTTAACTAACCTGCTTGGTGAGGTCAGTCTGAATGCGAAGCAGAGGAAACAGAAAACTGAGGCCTCGGTCCTCCAAGATTTCTATCAGCCGTTCCTTGCTGCGATCAATTTCTGTAAACATCAGTTTAAACCAATAATAGTTAGCAAACATGAACAATGGTACGGCTGGCCATTACCAATCTGCTTTTCTTTCTACCAAAGCTAATAACTTTCAATGTTGCTTGGGGTCAGTTTGGATCATTGGGAGGCAAATGGCAAATCCTTCAAAATGATGTAAACTATTTCTGGTGTTTAAATGAAATTTAAGTTGTTTGATCATGGAGCATAAATATAAACAATATTTAGACCAAACTAAAAGGAAGCATTTTTGGATGAGTGAAAATTCGGTTTTCAATTTTCGCTGCCATCTGTTCAGGAAATGTACGAACATATGTTAATAATGACTAGGGATCAACCGAATCTGAAGACAAATCTTTAGGATTCGGATTCGACAAAATTTGTAATGTCTAGACAATTTTTCAATAATTCACTAATTTTTGGCCGATTTCGACATTCCAATATACCATCCAAAGCATTTTTTCACCAGCTTTCCAACGGAGCCAACTTTAAATGGCTAGCAAACAGTGTTCAGCTTCAGACACGAAATCACGCTCCAATTAAAAAACAAACAAATCCTACTGATTTGCGAATTTTCGACAGTTTGCAATGACTCAAGATGGAAAACATACAGCCCTCCTATCTTCATCAGGCCACAACAAGAAGCTTTATTTAAGAGATTTATATTGTCCACATGCATCGATCCGTTATGGGAATAGACAACTAGGACGAGACTCTGGCACGTAGCTTTTCGTATTTATGAGGTGGCTTCGCTATTTCTCACTATGCCACTTTTTCGTAAGGCGTTTGCCCAGTTCTCTACTGATGAGATGAATGATTAAAGGGTTTGAACGGTCTAAGTACTGAACCTTGGGCTACTTCATGCTGGAATGCAAGAGATTAAAGGCCCCTGAAATGCATGTCTCTTCTGGAATTTGACGCTAGAAGTGTTTGTTTGCGGCTCCAGGCTATCTTGTGCCTCGTGTCATTTGATTCGGATTCGGTAAAAGTAGATTCGGTCAACCCATAAGTTAATGACATAAACTTACCAGGCAACATATTGGGCAAAGTAATCCTACTTTCGTTGAATACATTCCCTAGCCACTGTTTGCCTTGAAGCTTGTGCAGCTGTTGTAGGCAAAGCAGAAACAACGGGTAGTGGCTGCCACCATCCAACGGATCTGAAAGACAAAAAGAAAAAGAATACATTGATCATTACGGCGCACTAGATATTTTGGACGAATAGGGAATACCTGCATTTGAATATTCATTCAAAAATGATTTTCTCTCCCCCTCCCTACAAGTTTTTCATTAAATATCAAAGTAAAGTTTAATTTAGTTGACTAGGCAAGGGCAAGGATTACATAATTGTCCCTGTATGTTCAGATCTGCAAAGTTAACTACACAACTAAGCTGCTAGACCATTTTTAAACCGTACGCAGAAATGGTCAGAAATGATTTCGAAGAAAAGTCTTGAAGAAAGAAAATAAAGAATCAAAAAGCTTACCTGCAATCTCAGTCAGCGTTGCTATCTCGTCGACGATAGCCCGAGCAGCGAATCCCGCGACATATGATTTAACCCGTGGAATCTCCACTTCACGTTCGGAAATTTGCTGAAGAATACCCTTGAATCCCTAATAAAAATAGAAATAAGAATGTATTATTATATTATACAAATGGCAGGAGCGATGCTCAAAATGCTTAACAGAAATAAACAAAGCATCTCGGTAAAGTTTCACCAAATCGTGCCTTTCACTGTGTAATGGACTTGGCAGACACAAGGTATATTTTTAATAGTGGCAATGAGAGAATGCAAATTAGCCAACATATAATCATGCAGTTTTTTTTTATTTTTTTATTTCTGGGCCCGAAACTGCCCAGAAATTGTATTAGAGCAGTTTTACATTCAGACCAGTCCTACATAAATCGAAAGTAATCTTGTCTGTATTTGCATAGGTATGTGCCTCCTTTCCGAATGCCATCAAAATTTAGATTTAGCACCTCGTAAGCGTGATTTTCCCCTAATTATTGCATGTTAAAAATGTTTGACTTTTACCTCCAGGAAATTGTGAGACCCTATTATGCTGTCTTTCTTCATTGCCGTCAACAGTTTGCTCATTAATTCACGTTCAGCATCTGCAACAAAAAAGAAACAGATAATTTAAAACAAAAATGTTTAAATAAGTTGACCCTAGTCTGTACGCAACAACAAACATACAGTAGAACTCAGATTAAACGAACTAAATGCGACTAGGCCTTTTGGATAACTGATAATTCGCATAATCCAAAATAACACTAAAGTCATGCATACCAATACAATTATCACAATTTTTTTTTTTAGCAACAGCAGCTTCACTCCGTCTCCCTCTGGTTGCAACAGTCAGATACTGGTAGCCTGGTAGTCAAATACTGGTAGTCGTCTTTATCCAAGGCAGCCACTCGAGCAGTCTTCTTCAGATTGACATCCGAACACTGAGGACAAGAATGCACGCACTCTGTGATGTCGGCTTCCTCCTTACTACTTCTAGTTTCGGCTCTGCAATCTGCATGATCGTCAGGCAAGCGCGGCTTCATCAATTCGCACATGGAAGTTTTTCCAACTTTTTCGTAGGGTAGATTAGGTACTTCTTGCCACGCATCAGCAGCCATATATTATGGCATCTTATTATGGTCAGCCGTTTGCAAAATTCTACACCTGACTCCGCTTCAGATTCGTCGGCGCACAATAATTTGCTTAAGAAATTCTTACGGTACCATTCCATTCCATGGCGCCTTGATCAGTTGGCTGCAGTATAGCGGTTGTGTTAGAAGGCAAAACTAAGCAGCAAAAGTTGCGTCGTCCAATTCAATTAAATCAGAGTAGGGAGGAGTAGGTACATTTGCCCCAACAACAAGGCTTTTCCTCATGGGAGGTTTAGTGCATCCATGTGTTAGTTGATTTGGGACATGAATTCAAAATGAAACCACTGCGTAAATATAGCACAATTCCTCCATGCATTATATTAAGCCTGGTAAGTCAATGGAAAGAGCAGAGCGGCCAACGTTTTTTAATTCACACGGATTTTTCGCCTTGCCGATGACCAGGTAATCAACGAGTGCCAGTAGCACTGTAGCAAACAAGAATTGTCAATCGCTCTTTTCGCATCTTGCCGATTGTTTATGTTTGCTTACCAAAGTGCATTTTTGGCAGTGTTTTTCAATATAATCCAGTTTCGTCAGTTGCTGCCTCACTGGACAATGTTTTTTCCTGCATGCGTAGCTGACGTATCCCCCGTACCCATCTTGAAAACGGGTCAACCCTGCAGTACTGGTTTTATATTCCTAGAAGCTTAATATTTAGCAGTGCTGCCTTCTCCATCAATATTGGGCCAGAAACGGGGATGCCTTTACCCATTTGCTGCATGAACCACTCATAAAAAGCGACGTCTAGTTTTTCGTGCTCTTCCGTCATAGTTTTTTGGAACACACTGCCTTCCATATATCCAATTCAACCACAAACTGTTCATTTTGTTGCGCTTGTATGTCAGTGACTGGATTTTCTGTCCCATATTCAGCAGTGAACGTCGTTGCACTTTCACCTTTTTTTGTCGTTCAACACTTGTCAATTTCTGCTGAATGTTGTTGCGCAAAACATGTTTACGTTTTTGTGCTAATTTCGGTGCCATCTTTTTCCTAAGAAACTCAACAGCAAGACTAAAAACACGCCCCCTTGAAGTCAAGTCCCGCCAGAATTTTTATTCCTGAATGAACAAATAAATAAATAAAATAAATAAAATATTAGTTGCGAAGCAACAGGTCTGACAAGGATCGGATGCGATCACTAAAAGTCAGCCTAAAAGTGAGACGCGGAGGATGCCAACAATAGAAAGTAAATGGCACAACAATTTTTAAAAT
Source organism: Lithobius niger (assembly GCA_023313725.1). Lineage (NCBI taxonomy): Eukaryota > Metazoa > Arthropoda > Chilopoda > Lithobiomorpha > Lithobiidae > Lithobius > Lithobius niger. The sequence continues at coordinate 9,018 of JAHWFP010070825.1, forward strand.
GGGGTAAAAAGGGACGGCGGGGAGAACTGACCAAGCTAAAAGATATACAAAGATAAAACATCAAGAAAACAAAATAAAAATGAAAAAATAAAAAAAATAATGTCAATACAGGACAGAAGTCCGTTGTCATACAAAGATAAAAATACAATAAAATTTTTAAAAAATTTAAAAAATGTCAATACTGAACAGAAGTCCGTCGTTATACAAGATCAAATAACAAAAAAGTAACAGATTAAAACCGACTTATGTAACCGTCAGAAATCTTGACAGATTCAATGTATGTAGTTTTGCTTTAAAGGAATTCAGGGCAGGCAACATCACCAACTCGCCAGGAAGACTGTTCCACACTTTTACAACACGGTTAGCAAAAAAATATTTACGGCAGTTTGTGTGCGAAGACCCCAAAACCAGTTTAAGTGGATGCCCTCGAGTCCGATAATCCGTATGCAGTTCGAAGAATTTTGAATAATCAAAAGCGACATGGCCATGCAACAAAGAGTAAGTCAGATTAAGGTCGGCCTTGAGACGACGTAACTCAAGAGTGTCCAAGTTTAGAAGTTTGAGCCGATCTTCGTAGGATTTAAATTTAAATCCACGCAGTGATTTTGTAAAGCGCCTTTGGACCGCTTCAATTTTGTTAATATCCCTGACCAGGTATGGGGACCAGACAGGGCTCGCATACTCAAGAATGGGTCGAACGTAAACTTTAAATGCACGTACCAAGGTGGTTACATCACCAGAAGTAAAAAGCTTTTTAATCCAAGCGACTCGCTGGTTGGCTGCCTTAACAATATGATTGCAATGGAATTCAGCCTTCAAATTGGAAGTGAACCATACGCCAAGGTTTTTAATAATCACAGTGCGTGGTAAATTCGATCCAGGCAGCAGAGAATAAACAAAGTTAAAATTGGATTTACCAATAGGAAAAGTACTACATTTGTTGGGTGCTAAAGGCAGCTGCCACAATGAAGACCAGTCTGATAGTTCAGTAGTGGCAGTTGATAAGGCTTTGTGGGTGGCATCATCGACTACTTGCGCATGCAGCTCCACATCATCAGCAAATTTGTTTAAAACAGTGTTTGAAGACTTGACTGTTAAATCATTTATAAAAATGACAAAGAGTAGCGGTCCCAGAACACTACCCTGCGGCACTCCACTCAACACCTTCCTGACATCTGAATGCTTATCACCCACAAGAACACACTGGGAGCGTTCAGACAAAAAATCAGTCAGCCAGTTGAGCAACTTGTTCCGAAAACCAACGTATTCTAATTTAGCTAATAATTTACTGTGGACCACAGAATCAAATGCCTTTGCGAAGTCGATGAGGATGACGTCAGTGGGAATGCCTTTATCAAGTGAACTGGTCCAGTCATCCAACATGGAAAGTAGCTGTAAACAAGTCGATCTTCCGGGTAAAAAACCAAATTGATCGTCCCTAAGGAAGTCATGGTCCATAATGTAAGAAAACATGTGTGTGCGGATTATACGTTCCAT
>JAHWFP010070836.1:981-12506 GCA_023313725.1 Lithobius niger
GGGGCACCATTCATGCTGTAGAGCAACTCAAAGAGTTCGTTTTTCGAAGTGAAACCGGAGCTTCACGTTTTATAACTGCTTTCGCGTGGAGACCACGACAAATCGCCAATATATATATAAAACAAAAATACGGTAATGTGGCTTTTTGCAATATATGTATTTCAAAACTTAATTTTATCGACTTTTATCGACATAAACAGAACTTTATCGACTTTTAACGACTTGGAAAGAAAACTACGACCAATTCGATAATTATCGACCAACTGGTAAGCCTGGCCTAATCCAGTAAAAATGAAAATAATTTGTGCTAATAGATTGCTGAAGAAAAATTATAAGGCACGGTATTTGCCTAAAAAATGTAAAGTGTGATGTTAAAACACGAAAACCAGACTGAATGCGTCAAGTTGTCCTGCTAGTGTATAGAGCAGCGTCATGTGACGTCATTTTGGCTACAAAATACAATTTGGTGGGCATAGCTACAAGGTGCACTAGATTAAAATGTAAGGGGAAAAAACGACAATTCTAGTCAAGACAGTGCTTTGTGGAGCGGATTTCTTAGGCTTAAAAGAACGTTGTTTTCTCCAACAACAAAAATGATGCGTTATAGGCTTAAGAAATTCAGTCTAATAGCATTGGCTTCAGTAAGACGACCTTCCTTTTCCCCACCAGTGCACCTTGCAGCTAACCCAGTTACTGGCTCCACCATAGAGTTATACACAATAATACTACGTCGTGTCACTGCCCTATATATGAGTCAAAAGCCGTGGTCACTAACTAGTTGTCGGCAACTGTTTTAAGCTTAGCTCGGCAAGTTGCGAATGCGTCCAACAAAAGGTCTCGGCGTATAACCTGGGAGGCAAGTAGAATCACCGCCCTTAAGTCCATATCCCGGCTTCTCTAACTTTCTCCACGGTAGCAGGCGGGATATACTTTGAATTACACCACCCATAGCCAGTAAATCCTATCCGGCCACACCTACAACGAATTAGAGCAGGTAAACAAAATCGATGCCATGACATGCCTATTTCTTGTGATCTGTTCGGGAATTGGCAAATCGCATCGGTGAATTTTTGTACTGGAGAATCGCGACATCTATTGAAAACTAGTGGCGGCTTTCAAAATATAATTTTAATTTTACGTAGATTTGCGTGACAAATTTTTTATTATATATTAAAGTATTTTTAAATAGTTTTTAAAGTAATCACTCAGCCACAGTTAGGGCGCATTTACGCAACGACTCGCCTTTGCATTCTCGTAGCTAGAATTTAATCGCGATAGCAGAGGTGTCGTTGTCATAGTAACAACGCCACCTGGATTAGTTAAATCCGACATTGTTTGAATATATACTTGCAGTCTTATAATCCGTGACAATAATATAAAGAATTCCTCATGACGAAATAATTTTCCAGACGCTTCAGAACTCACGTTATTGGTTGTTTTCGTTGCGAGGCGGCAGACGTAAAACTGCCGCCATATTGGAATTTCGGAAGATTTCTAGCTTCCAGCTGCAAGAATGCAAAGGTGAGTCGTTGCGTAATCGTGCCCTTAAAGCTATTTCTCTGTACTGAGAAAAAAAAAGCGACACGTTCGTGTATCCAGAAAATGTTGTAAGGGAAGAAACGTTGGCATTTTTGTACAGGGGGTGTCGCCCTCAGTTGACAAAAAGCGGCAACAGAACAAATCAATCGCATCAGTGGCGTTTTCGGCGTCCATATTGTCCAACCCAATCGCGCACGCTTTTTTTCATCTGATACTGTAGTAGAATCCTGCACCACCTCAACATAAATGTGCTCGGATTTGTTGGAACTTGATGCTAATTGTGCTTAAAACCAAATCATTGCACGAGTCGCTCAAGAATAGGAGTACCCCATGAATCCGTATTAATCCTAATGCAAACAGCCAGAAAATGTACGACGTGGGAACATAGTGGAAGACCACAAATACCACAGCTTCCAATGTCCAAGTGATACCAGAGATTGCAACCAACTTTATGTAAACACCAATCCTAGAGAAAAAAAAAAGAAGGTAAAAAGAGAACATTATTGCACCATAAATGTTTTACTATAGTAAGATTTTAGTAAGCGTTGTCTAAAAAAATTATACGACACACTCTGAAGCCAACGCTAACCATTAGGGGGGTAACCATTTTGTCGCAAATCTTTTAAGCAAAGGCGATTTTTTTTTATTTACTTCTGAAGTTACTTCTGAAAGAACAACCGGGATGACCATCCAAAATGAAACGGATAAAACCTTCTTTAATTCCAATTTGCCTTCTTACTTTTTTTCTTTTCATTAACGGGCAATTACATCCATTTTGACATGCATGTTTGACTTTTGGGTCACTTACGCAATAACTAAACACAAGAATTGCGGTAAGAATAGTTACTTACGTCCGATATAACAATTTAATTACTGCATCACCAAAACACGACACGGAGATCGCAATTGTTTTCCTGGAACGCGCAGAAATTAATGCCGACAGATGTCACTTTTCGATTTCGACTCGCCGCCGATTGAGATAGCTGTATTGACTGTGCGGAGCTCAGGCGTCTGACGGCCTTAGACTCACCAAAAATCGTGACCAGCTTTCTGTAAACTAACTTACTCCGATCGTCTTCAGCGCCTCCATCTGCCTTATATACAAGAAAGATTTGATAGGGGAGACGCTATTCTTACCTACCAGCTTCTTCATGGTCTTCTCAATATTGATTATTCCAATTTTTTTCTTCTTAGACCTAATAGTACTCGAGGACATCATCTAAAATTGAGGGCCAAATTATCCCATCTCAATATTAGACAACGCTTTTTCTGTGAGCGGGTAGTCAACCCATGGACTTCTTTGCCGGGTTCTGTTGTTTATGCACCCAATTTGTTTTGCTTTAAGGCCCGCCGGGGCGAGGGATAAAATCGTCTAACTGGAAAATCGCATAACTGGAAGAACGTATAACGGAAAAAGGTATAACGGAATATCATCTAACAAGAATTTCGTATAATGGAAAAGCGTCTAACTGGAAATTCGTATAATGGAAAATCGTCTAATATCCCTGCATCGCTCGCGCTGCCGCGCTCGGCACGGCTATACATATAACATCAGAAACCGCAGTTAGACGTTAATCCAGTTAGACGTTTATCCATTATACAATTATCCATTATACGATATTCCGTTTAGATGCTTTTCCAGATTTTTTATTTAGGCAGATTTTAGACAATTATCCCATTAGACGATTTTCCAGTTAGACGCCTTGCGCCTTGCGCCTTAGCGCCTTGATGCGTGGAGGGGCTAATCCATTCGGGGTTCTTTTATGGGGGGGGGGGGGGGTAGGTCTCTTTGAGCTTTTCTCCTCGTCGTCTTTCTTTATCTTATGCAATGCGAGGTGTTTCCTTTTAGTTAGGTCAGCCATGAGTGAAGCAACACTTCACACAGATGATTACCTTTCTACAGATGATTATTATTTTGCCAAAACAGCCAGCCACCCGAAAAAGTTAAATTATTGTGGGCGTGCGGTAATTTTTACCGTAAATGAATTAGGGGCGGTAACATGATAACTAACGGGTCAAATCACTAAATTTCGTGCATGGAATTCAAACATCATGCAATAGCAGAGAAATAAATTGTAGTACGTCAGAAAAAACGAGGACCCAATTACATACGTCATTACGAGAGAAAGCCAGGGAGAAAATAATTAAAACATTAGCGTGACGTTTGGTAACAGCATAACTGTACAAAAGTTCATAAAAGGCCTTAGTAAAATTACCTATTCAATCCTAGGGCGACGCAAAAAGTCCAGGGAAAATTCATAAAACTATTACATTTCTTGATTTTTCTAGTATTTTTCTTGAACCGGTTCGTATTTATATTTTTATCTTTAAGATTGTTTGTAGTTCAACTAACGATGAGGTTTTGTGTCTTTGCGCTGTTTGGTGAAGAAAACGATATGATTCTTTTGTCTTATTTTTTTCTCCGTGTTGTTCCTTATTTTATAAAAAGGATAATATGTATCGTCACCATTTATGTATAATTATTACAAATGTTACTGTTAAATTAATTAGAATTAATTAAAATTAAAATTAAAATAAATACATGATGCCTTCTTTCTTTTTTTTTTTACAATTTTTTCTTAAGATGCTTTTGCAACTTTTTTTCTTTTTCTGCACGTAGTTTTTTTTTTAGTCCGGCGCTGCACCTCCGATTCCTTTTGCTTCGTCGTCCTTTGCTATAACTTTGTTCCACCTGTGACGTAAACCTTTACGTCCATGGTTCCACATTATACTTTCAGAAAACTGACTGTATGACGCCACGTCTTCTTCCAGTACGAGTGCAAAAAATCTGTAAACATCCCATTCGTAAACTCTAACAGTAACTTTGTTGAGTGTACAAATGTGATATCCACAAGTTTTTGCACTCTTAGTGCAAGGATACGAGTCGTCACCCAGTCAGTTTTGTGAAAACATAATGTGGAACAACTATACACGTCGTGCAGTGTGGCGTCGTCAGCGGACTAAAGGTCAACATCGTAGCGAGGGTACGCAAAAATGCGCTGACAAAAATTACATTCCCGCTAGAAAAGCATCGTTCAGTTTGGTTATTTTTAAAACAATTCCATATTCATTGCGTACAATTACGATAACCAAGAGAGGGGCGACTGAAAGGGGGTGCTCTGATTGAGTGAGCGAAGCAAAAGAAATTCAGCAGCATCTGTTAGCTAGTGGTGTGCAAAAATGAGATTGAAGAAACTTAGTTTGTTGAAGTACGGACACATACATTTGCAACCAAGCCGTGCCAGTGTTGCAATCTGCGCATCCAACACCACCCTTCAGCTCCTCAGTAACCTCAGTTTTGAGTGATGAAATGGTGAAGAGAGACTAAGCTAGGATGCTGCGGAATTCCGCGATCCTTCCCTTTGTTTACAATTCCAAAATTCAACAAACAAGTACGTACACTAGTAAGGAAAAATGTAGTAAATCGCACCGGGAAATTACGAATAGTATGCAACAAGCAGCTCCCACGCCTTTTTCGAATAAATCTTTAGTGCGCGAATCTTCCCTAAGTTTGCCACATGAAGGATATTGTCCTACGTAAATACTGCACCTGAAGAACAATGATATATAATACCACCTAACGGGTTGATAATTCCTTTCCAGATTTCTTACTAATTTCTTACAGAAGGCAATTTATTTAACCAATTAATAAGCCAAATTCGCCTTCCATTTGTTTTATAGTAACACGAAACGAAACCTGCGTTCAAAATACTGCAATAGTGGTACAACAAAAGTGCGGCAAAAGTGTAACAGCAATTTTCAAAGGCCAACGCAAAGAGCGAAACTAAAATAGGAAACGACTTTTTCTGCTTAAAACGTTTATGCACTTTCCGAAAATGTGCAAATCTCGCATAATTTTACACACACACACAAACTGAATTAGGAAGCGCTTTTTTTTAGAAATCGTCATTCGCTTATAAGCTTTCCGTGGAGCAATACTTCTTGCGTTGTTGACTTTAGGGAAAAATTAGAACAAAAACAAAATTACCAATAAACAAAACCAAATGCAGGTGCAAACATACCTGCATTATGCGTCAACAACGCGTAAACAACACAGTCAAAAGCTGTAGTACATAATGACTTGTGTACACATAACCATGTTTTCAACCAACTCACACCCTCACAATTTGTCACTTACATTGCTCTATTTTTATCCACGTGAAGTGATGATCGTTGGCTACTATTTCTTCGGATGGCGCATGAGTGTTTAATGCTGCTTCTTTGAATATTACGGATGTTGCACATGGTAACCAGGCAGAAAATAACGCTGACGAAAACGATAACAATGATGCTTCCTCGCATCCACACGACCTGGACAACGTTGCCGTAGAGGGGATAAAAAATCCTCCAGGTGTTTTCTTGCGAAAGTGGTAGATACCGAAGGATTTCGGCCACACCTAAGATTACTGCTGGAAATCCGAAACCGTAAATTAACTGGACAGTAAACCGGGTGAGGTGCACGTTTTGGGAGACACTCGTTCGACGAAACATGCGCGTCGGATGAAACGCATCCCACATGTTGAAAGAAATGACGTTTAGCCAACAAAGGCTTACTCGCTTCGAATAACAAATAACTATAACGTTGATTTCGTCCCATACATCTCTGTGGAAAACTCCGAGAGCGCATATTGTTGGCAAGTAAACACAGAGGGCGAGTTTGTGAAAAATCATCGGCAAATTCGATTTACGAACGCCGTGGTGCACACACAGGTCGATGAAGACAGACAACAAAAGGCAAAGCACAGACAAACAACTTAAAAACAGATACAGGTAATCGATTTTTGTTATGGACGGTGCCAACTGGACGGGTATGCACACAAATGCGGACTGGCCATCCGAAGACAAGCTGTAATTCCCGGGTCCGTACGTCAAGCTACGAGCCAAATAACGTAAACTGCCGTTTGTTATGGAAAAGTCATCGAAATCCAAACTCCATTTCCAACACAGTGAAAAATTCGTGGAATTCTGTGCCCAGTTAGGTCCACTGCCATGTTGTGCAGAATCGATGAAGGGTGTTGTATGGTGGTACCCAGAGTCAACCGATTGACTTATGTTATTTGGCATAATTCACAATGCGCTCCGTCGTAGCTGATAAAATTCGAACTGCTACGTTGCATTCTCCTTTACTGACTGTTGACGTCATGGCAAAGACTTCCCGTACTGTTTACTCTTAAGTTTGGAATGCTTATGTTATAAAGTTATTCTTGAATATAATGGGGAAACCCCAAAACGCAGCAATTTTTGCTATCTAAAACGGAAACTCTAGTTAGCATTATTTAAAATCAATAATACGTACTTAAAAATACCAGAACCGCGTAATTAATCACAAAATAAAAAACAAATAACAATTTGGTTTCTGTCCATTACCATGGTTAGGTTAGGAAATGTTATCGTCATTTTGGTTTTGTGTCCGGTCATAAAAGGTCTCTGGTTGTGAGGAATGCTAACTAATAACGATGTTTTGAAACGTCATGCTTCGACAACTATAACGCGGAACATGTATTGTGTTTGGTGAGGCGATGAACTAGTACTTTTCTCTCGTTTTGATTTTTTTTTATCGAAGTAATAAACTATAAACTATTAACAGTCGTTACCCTACGCACCCTACCTATTCCAATTCATTTGGCCATGCTATTTTAAAACTTGTTTTAAGTTTAACTTGTACGTATACTTTTAACTTAAAATTTTTGCTTTTGCATTTTAATAAGCCCATTCATTACTCTTTGTTACACCTTCCCCTGTTTCTTTTTATTTTCATATATTTACTTCCGTCCCTTTTTTAGGCTAGCAATCAGTGATTCCCCCCCCCCCCCCCCCGCCCCACTCCCAGACCCCCCTCCCCGGGTCCTTGCGACGTGGCAATAAAATTCTGGAACTAATATTGGTTTAAAAGGATCGCATTGTTTACTGTACGATGTAAATATAATCGAACACTTTAATATAGAAGTGGTCACTACATGGTTACGCTTTCTGATCAATTTGAAAACTGTAAAAAAAATACAAAAAAGCTAATTTACAATGTTAAAAAATGTCAGTGATCAAGAATTCGATAAACGAATACCTAAGATCTAAAGACTGGTCAGTTGGTATTAACGATAATATGAAGACTGAAGAAATGTGGAATTTATTTTACATTGAACTGTCAATAGTAGTACGTTACCCCATACCACGTCATGTAAATGGCTCTTTTCTTTATCCACGTGATGTAAGGAATCTTGTAAATAATAAAAAAAAAAGGAACTATCGCGTAAATTAAATATACTAAACATAATAATACGTGAACAAAATAAAAAGGGCTGCAAGACTCCGGTACACGTAGTTAAAAGAAATAGCCAATGAACGTCCTCCTATTCATGTACATTGCAACTGAAAAGGCACAAACATTTAACTTAGTATCTTCAAAAATTTCACCGAAATAAAAGATGATAACTTTAATTGTTGCCACCCATAATATCCCATATGCAGTCTGATTTATTTACACCAATTTCTATTTCGCCATCCACCATTAGGTCTGTTCCCGGTGGCTTTAAAAGTAGTAATGCTATTGGCCCTGATTCTTTTCTTTAGCTTTTCTAGAAAAGTATGCTACAGAATTGTGGGTGTCATTGTACAGAAAATTACAGATAAATCATTAAAAACTGGTACACTTCCATCTCGTTGAAAGAGAGCACCTGTCTTTAAGAAGGGTTATTCTGCCGATCCACCAAATTGTAGACCGATATGTAACGTGTTACATTTGACAGCAGTACACCTTTTACGTAATAACACGCACAAGGTGCACTGCGGTGCACCTGGTCGCTATCCATTGGTGGGCTGCCAGTTGACAGGCGAAGGCCTATGACTGACTCTCGGCCCACTGAATGCAGCCAGCCGCAACCCGGAATACGCCGAACGTATAAAGGGAGGGGAGGGGAGCCAAAGATCATATTGACTCCAGTGCTCAGAGTGAGAGGTTGACCACCCACGCTTGAGCCCTAACACGGACGAAGGCCCAGCCTCCTACCGTGTCTAAGCCGGCCAAATAGACGTTCACTGCGCATCATATTCTCTAGACTACGGCAAAGGACGGAGAGAGGATTGTGGATTGTTGACAGTAAAATTCCGTACATACCACACCGCCACCGTCTCCGTTGTCCAGCTCCGTCTCCGGCGAAGCAACGCTGGAAAACAGAACCCTGCCACAGCAGTCCGCCAGGAACGCTAGCTGACCTCTTTATTACCACCTCCCCCAAGTAAAAGGAATGCATTCGTCCGAATGCAGAACTGTAGGTACGCATTGAATTGGGGCCATTCTTGCCACTAAAAACAGTTTCTACGAGTAATTGAATTGCTATTACTTACGTACACTAATTTTTAGAATTATTCTTTTCAATTTTCCGTAGTTTTCGAAGGTCGGGTGTGCAGCTGCCATCATTGCCTCAAGCACCTATAGAGAAACACACGAATGGAGCTCAGCGTTTTGAATGGCTGACGGACTCCACCCGTCCGTCAACCGGAGGAATATGAAATTTTTCGAAACGAGTCGGACATGCTCTTCGTTGCGCCCGCAGGCTGCATTTGAGGACATGAAGGACAAAACGGTGCGATGTGGCATGGCCGTCAGTGTTGTTCTCTTTCGTTTGTTCTCTCCCTACAAAGCAGTATTACAAACATTTCTGACCTGTATACTTCACTGATTTACTGAGCATGTGATTCGAAACCACATAACGACGTTCTACCTGACAAATGACCTATTATCAGAAGAAATTTGTTTTCATATAAGAGAGATCTACAGTTTTCTAGCTACTGTAATGTTTGATTGGTTTAGGGTTATGGAATCTGGTGATTTGGTTGACGGAGTTTTAATTGACTGCTAAGGCATTTGACTCAGCACCACACTATAAGCTTTGCTATAAATTGGCAACTTCTGGTATTGGTGGAAATTTCTTAACAAATTTGTTAACAAATAGAACAAAACAAGTTAGATAAGGCACACAATAGCACACAGTAGACCACAACAACAACGTTCACTTAAATTTTCGGCGAATTAACTCGTTCTTGCGAGCGTTTCAAAAGAGCGATGTACTGACTCCTAGTTTTGTAGCAACTAACTTCTGAAGAAGGCAAACAAGATAATTCGCCGGAAATATAAGTGAACATTATTGTTGTGTGTTACTGTGAGTGTGGTATTGTGCCTTTTCTTCTGTTATATCATATATGTACAATTGCAAACTCGTGATCTTGCAAGTTTTTTAATCCTCACAAATCCACATTGCCCAAGTGAAAAGCATTTCGGCCATGTTGGCACAGGGCAGTAGGGACCGCTAACCTATGCTGCCAAAACATTGCATGATTATCAAAATGATAACTCGTTTGTACGTGTAAAGAATGGTTTTATCCCATACCCATGGCCATTGTTGTATGTAGCCTGCCACGCCATGATGGGGCAACAGACAGGTGCCACAACTAGATGATGGTATGGTTTTCCAAAGGGCAGCATGGGACTTCCTGTGCTCCTGTCTTTTGTTACATAATATCATGTAACAGAAACTGTAATGCTACTTGTGTTGCTGTTAACAGAACTAAACAAAACTAGTGGCAGTGCTGTAAATAGCACTACTCACATGCAATAGATATTTGCTTTGTTCCCCATTGCTTATGGCGGCCGACATTCTCAGACGTCCTAGTCACTGGTCCTAGTGGTCCTAGACGTCCTAGTCCATCAATAACTGGTTCAGTGAGTCGTCCTTATGCCAGTGGAGGAGTGTGCATAACGATAACGATGTCATTAATCTGAGGAGGTCAAATTGGGTTGCCACTTAGAATCCAGGTCATGCCACTCTGATGAAACTTAAAGTCTGGTTGCCACCAAACGAAAGTTTAGAGCATCGAGCGCTATCTAGTTCTCTCTAGCGCTTGCTTGCAGCCAGAAAAAGAAATGCATAAAGGAATATCTTTTAACACAACAAACAAGCCACGAGCCTTCTGCATTATTGAGCAAAATTTTGGTACGTCCTCGTGCACCTGGAAGCACGCTAGATGTAAAGATTAACGATATTTATGCCTCTAGATGGCACCACGGTAGAATACAAAGAAAATACCCTGGCGCCATCTAATGACAGTAATATCTTTAACGTTTACAGCGTGCTCCCAGGTGCACGAGACAGCCCACATTTTTACTCGATAATTATGCAGGCATATGGCTTGTTTGTTGTGTTTAAAGGTATAGAGCAGTGACACGACGTAGTATTATTGTATATAACTCTATGCTGGAGCCTTAATGGGTTAGCTGCAAGGGGCACTGCAGAAAGAAACTGAAGGGCGTCATACTGAAGCCGATGCTGTGAAGAGTGATTTCTTAGACCTAAAACGCGCGATTTTTGTTGTTTGAGAAAACAACGCTATTTTAAGCCTAAGAAATCCGCTCTTCCGTTGTTTTTCCCTCAATTTTTATGTAGTGCACCTTGTAGTTATGCCCTCCAAAACCCATACTGGTGCCAATATGGCGGCAAATGTCACTGCTCTATTGCTTTCTGCATTCCTTTGCTTGCTGCAATAGGGCTATATGATGCACATGCTAATATGGTGGCAACCCCCCTTTAAGTGCATAAAAGTGGCTTACTGAGCTATGGTATTTCTAAATTGTAATTTTTGTTGCTCGGCCTGTTTTCCTCTTTCATTGGATTTTGGTTTGGTTAGGATTGCCACGAATTTTTAAGGACCTCGGCCACTTGGCCATCACTCCCAGCAACTCTTGTCAGCGTTTGTATCCACCAATGGAACAATAAAACAAAGCGCCATATTTTATGGAACTCTAGAAATACCATCATTACCTTGAGCTGTTTCACGTATGGCGTAATGAACCCCCCTATGATACGTAGTTTATTTTTTCTTAAATGCTGGTAGATATTTCGATTCCGAAGGCATCTTGTAATTCGTCAACATTTGGCTAAAAGGTTACGCACATTAAAAAAACATTCCACTGCGTAGGTTGTCAACAGGTGTGC
>JAHWFP010070845.1:0-10111 GCA_023313725.1 Lithobius niger
TTAATCATTATTCAGGGAAATGATCGACTCATAAATTAATCATTATTTAGGGAAATGATCGACTCATAAATTAATCATTATTCAGGGAAATGATCGACTCATAAATTAATCATTATTCAGGGAAATGAATCAGTAATTAATCATTATTCATGGAAATTAATCGTAAATTACTCACCTTTAGGGAAATTAATCAGTAATTTATCATTATTCAGGAAAATGAATCATAAATTAATCATTATTCAGGGAAATTAACTATAAATTAATCATGTTCAGGGAAATTAATCATAAATTAACATTTTCAGGGAAATTAATCATAAATGAAGCATTTTCAGGGAAATTAATCAGACATTAATTTACAACTGAAAGATTTGACCCTTTAAACCTAAGAAAAAAACACTCACGTCTTGTCCTCCCATTAATGGTTAAAGGTCAGTGATGGAAAACTTAAGCCGGTACACCAACCATTTGAGTCGTTCATCATTGCCTTATTTATCTTTACTGATTTTTACTGGCCTCTAAAATGCACGTTTTAATTTATTTTCTGGCTCTTAATTAACGGTTTTGTCCTTAAGTAAGCCGATATATATATGTTTTTAGGCTAATAGCTTGAATACTCTCTATAGGCATCAAACCAACTGAACTACATACACTACATATACTTTTTTATTTTCTGACATGTTCCCTGCAAAAGAATTGCCATTCGTTATACTTAAAATACGCGTTTAGCAGTGGCTCAAACAAAAGCAGGCTAAGAGAGAGCGACTAATCCCCCCCCCCCGCCACCCCCATCCAAGACCCGAAATTAATACTTACAACACGTATGTAAATGTAAAGAAATAAGCCATATTGCAGTTGAAAAATGCAAAAAAGTTGCTTTTTAAACGTTTCACAAACTCTAAAAATTGCTGAAAATTAATTTTGAATTTTAATTTCCTTTGCCGGTTCCGCCCCGCCCCATCCCCGCATCGCCAAAAAAAAAATCCTGGATGCACCACAGACATTCAGCAAACGATCGTATACGTTTCACCACGACTCCATGTGGTATCACATACCATCCAGCACAAGCCAAAAAGGTATAACAGACCCTTTCCCTTAAGGTAATTCTGTATTGCTGCTCAGCAACATCCTCCTTTATGCGGTTGGTCTAGTGGACTGGTAACTTCATGAAATTAAACCAAGGGGGAAAAATGGAGTGGTGTCTGGAGTGGGGCTGGGATTGGCGACGGCGTCTGTCACTCGCCGCCAAGTAGCTCATTTGCATGTCGTTGCCGAGTTGCTCTAAGCCCCTTGGTGTCCATTGTAATCCATTTTGGATGAGCCATGATTGATCGTTTCCTTCAATTTGTCGCCACGCGGTCGCTTTCATGCTAATCCTCAGTTGAGATCCAAGGAGGATGGCAAGATGGAACAACGTGCAACTAGGGGAAGAAGAGAGGGAAGCACGGAAAAAAAGGATTGTTGTTAATGAGAAAATGTTGAGGCTTAGGAAGCCGAGGTCCATTATTAAAAGATGGTGGCCTACAAGGTTTATCGTGGTAAAATGACCAGAAATGGTTGTAATGGTGAGCTGACCCAACCACCTCAAGCACCAATCCCCATGGCTGATAACGCAGCCCTTCAGTGAGCTCTAGGCAAGGTCTCAGCAGGCCTTGCCTTCGAGATCAGTGGGAAAGAGGACAGACAAAAAGAAGGAGACAAGGTGGCAACAGTTGCATGGGAAAAGCAAAGAGAAAAAAGGTTTAGCAAACAAAGCGTTAAAAAAGAGGGATCGAATCCAGTTCATCACGCTATCCGGGAAGAAGGGAAGTGCGATATGGTATATACAGTACTCAACAACTCGGAACAGAAACCGAGTTACGATTAAGACCACAAAGGATACTGTTGTAGAAAATTGAAAGAGTTTGAGCGTGTTTTGCGAATGTGATAGTATAAGTTTGGTAACTGCGGTATACAACCATGATCTGTGTACCATAGCAGAACTATAGATCAAGAACAGGGGGATTTGGCCCCTGGTCATCGTCTATCCCCGGCAATCCTAAGGGTAACTACGGTTGTATGGTACTATACGACGGTAGTGTCTCCCGTAGAACCTTCGGTTAAACTCTTAGAGGCAGTTGGTGAAGCCTAAAAGGGTATTTTATTCCACTTTCCAACCCAGGTTAGAATCTGACTAGATGTTGAAGTTTTCGTCAAGAGTGTGGCACAAACCTAACTGCTGAGTACGTGTTTCTACCCGCTGTATTATAACCAACCTCCCAAGGAGACCCGGAACATGATGCATCTTGGTTGTATCGCGTTGCATCTTGTTAGACAAGGTTCAGGCTAGACAGTCATAGTTTTGTAAACCCGTGTCTGAAGAGTGCCAAATAGTAATGGGACTGCTTGTATAGCATACGGCAAAACTAGCCCATTACAGATCTTTTGTTAAAGCAGAAACAATGATGTGAACATTTAGTCGTTATCGTAAACAGTCACTGAATCAGACGTGTGTATTTTACAAGGGATGTTGAACTTTTACCAGTTTCCAGAAGCTATTGATAATTTTTAGGTAGTAACTAGTTTCCATTCCCAACTGAAAAAAACATCGAGCGTTTGTTGAAGGGTTTTTTTTTTTTTATCAAATTGGAAATGGAACCGTTCGGGTATTGAGAAAAAATTGTATGTACCGAACTTAAGCTAGATTCAAAGTGGTAGGCTTAAAAAAACTAGCTGGGGTGGAACCAAGGTGAAAGAATTGTTTGATAATACGATAATTTGGTCAAATTATCAGCGGAACTGATTTTACTGGCCCACACTCATCTTTATAAATAAATGCTAATCATTATTTGAATACTAAGAAAAGTTTCGTTCCGTGAAGCCATTGGATAGAATGTGTATCCTTCGCTATTGAAAAAGCCAACAGAGCAAATATACACAAGAAATAAATGTTTAGCTAATGGTCTAGTTGCCATGTCAGTAAGAGCAGCATGATAGTGATGCGGAGATGTAACGCTTTGCTGGTTTGAAACCGAGTCGTGTCACTCGAAGGCAACGTAAGTGGCGAAAAGTGCGCAATTGCGTTTTTGCTGCCGACTCATTTCCAACACAATTTTAGGTTACTTTCCAACGATTTGCATAAATTTTATTTCTTTGATAAAAGTGTGATTCAATATTTTCTTATTGCATTCTCCTCTTTACCCTACCCTTCAGTGGTACACAGCCAAATTTTGTTGTTTCTACAAAAAAAAATCCTTTCCCTAATTTTCAGCAATTTAGTATTTTTGAAATTTCTACGAAGCTTATTTTAAGAAAATTACGAAATCGCACCGAAGCTCTTAGCTCACTTTCAATGTTAATTTTTTCCTATTTTTCGAGTCGGGTGACATTAACAGCTTGTAAAATGAATCAAGATTGCTGCACAATGCTTTAACACAAACAGATGGCATCCTGTTTATTAGGCAAAGAACAAGCGACGAAAAACAACAGGGTTGAAAAAAACGCGGTTGTTGCATTTGCCCAATTTCACTCCTAATTTCACTATTTAATTGTATCCCCCTCCCCCTACCCCTCTTCCCCCTCGCCGGGTGCGACACTGCTAACATTCACAAAAAAAAACAATACACTATCGATTCCATGAACTCTACTCTCATCACCATTTCATATTTTTTTTTTTTTAATTTACTTTTACTGGCGGTGTCACACTATCAGGGTTGGGTTTTAACCGGCAAAAAGCAGTACAGTGGCAAAAAAATAGTTTTTACAGTTTTTTTTCCGGTTATTACCGGTTAAAACTGGCAAAAAACAGCAAGCCGCTTCTTACGCTTATTTTCACAGTAAAAGATATTCTAAGCAAATTTTCGACAGTCAGTTGCATAAATTTGCATAGAGCTGATATTGTTGAAGAATTATCTTTTACTGTGAAAATAAGCATACGAAAGGTAAATAAGAAGTGAAAATGAATTTTCAAAGTAAACGATGTGACGTTTTCAAGGGGAGCTTTTATTATTTGCCAATATTGGACTATTGTAGGGCACACTTTTTTTTTAAATTTGGCTTCAAGTATATTTTTGCTATATTTTTGGACATAGGGTCAAAACATGGTAAAAACCAGTTTTTGCTGGAACGGTAAAAACCATGGTAAAACCTGGTTTTAACCACTAGGTGGCAAAAACCTGCCATCCCGCACACTGTATCTTCAGTCCAGCTCCTTAGTTTAACAATAAATCACTTCTAAACCGATTGATAGGTCGAAAAACGTTCATTTAGTTTGCTTTATGTGTGAAGTTTTTAGTTAAGTTTCCTGCAGAAAGACCACGATTAGCGGGGATAAGATATTTATTTTCTTTGATGTATGAAAATTTTAGTCAATTTTTAGCAGAAAAAT
The DNA here is from genome assembly GCA_023313725.1 of Lithobius niger. Taxonomy (NCBI): domain Eukaryota; kingdom Metazoa; phylum Arthropoda; class Chilopoda; order Lithobiomorpha; family Lithobiidae; genus Lithobius; species Lithobius niger. The sequence continues at coordinate 4,364 of JAHWFP010070845.1, forward strand.
TATAATCTAAAATGCTTCAAGGTCAGAAATCATTAAATAACCTACTAATACCCCCCCCCCCCCCCCCCCTGGGCTGCTTCATGATTTCCGACCCTCAAGCATTTTAGGTGGATGGGCCGTAGCTTTGTCAGCACTGTTAATAGGCATTTACGTTATATCTACATCATTAAAGACGTATCATATGCTTGCGTACGTGCGTGTTTGTACCTCTACTACTCTAGAACCAAGACACCTACAAAGACGGAAGCAGGACCAAATTAAAGATAATTAAATTGCGCTTCGGTTAGGCCTATTTTTGTCGCTGTAACTTGCTATTACGACTCTCAAATACGCGAAAACACCAGCAAAAATAACGTCCAAATTTTGTTTTACCCTCATGGTGTTTATTCATGACGTCATAGTTTGTTCATGCAAACCTCCTCGAGCGAAGCGAGACGACGCCAATGGAGCAAGCGAAGCGAGCGATGTGGCCAGTTCTGGTTACCAGACACTTTGGTAGATTTAGTATGCATCTGCAATGTTTAATAGTGAGTGGATGCGTCACGTTGCGAAGTTTCCAAATTCCTTCTTTTCCTGTATCGACCGGGCCATCTTCTTTTCAAAACTGAGCCTTCTTTTCCAAAGTCAACTTTTGCCCCGTGCTTTGTCTTCATCATTGCACTGGCGACAGGCTTGGACAAACCCGGTGCTGGTGGAGCTATTGACGAAACGGTCGCGCTGATTCAATTCCAAATTGCCAGCATTACGAGACAATTTTGGCGCAGTTCCATGTCACGTATTTAACACATGACTGAACGGTATGAATCGTACCTGGAACAAGTGCAGAGGACAAATTGAAGACGAGATGGTACAACAACCTACTTGGTCATCCAGCTGGAGAGATGGCCATCATTGGGAAAAGTACACTTTTTTTCATTGGCTCCTCCAGATTTGCGATAAAAGGACAAAAGAAGATTCTGCACAATATTCGATTATACTGGACTTCTGATACGTCTCCTATTAAAGTTCCAACGGATCAGTTGGTAAAGAACAAATAAAATCGAGTCGTGCAGCTAGATAGCTAACTAACTGTCATGCTTATGGCATGCTATTTACGGTATATGTATGCCGTACGTTTAGGCACTTTGCTGTTTTCATATATTGTATTTTTTTTTTATTACCAACTCGAATTAGCTTGTTATAAAGAGTACTTGACATTTTGTTTTCCTTCTAGTCTTTTCTTTCTTTCTTTGAAGTATACAAATTCCGCATAGGGCTGTCCAAACCTTTACTCAAGTAACTCTCCTTGATTAATTGGTGGTCACTTTTAAGAAATTGTTGAAGAGTTTTGGCTCTGTCTATGCTTCGAGGTGTGGGAATGGTAAATAAATACACATAAATCGCTGTAAATAATACAAAGGTTTCCTCCGGGTAGCCCGGTTTCCTCCCTCCTGCGGTAAAAAAACAAGCGTCATCATGGTGGTATTTCCCCCTTTAAATCTGCCGCTTCGGCCTTAACAAGCTCTAAGCTTATCGGCCGACATCATCTATTATTATTATTATTATTATTAAAGGAAAATGGAATAAGCTATCAGCGAAATCTACACTAGAATAACGTAGTACAGTAAGCTACCTTTATGCACTTACGTTTCTTTCATGTGACGTGACCCAGATTCGAACCGTAAATTAACGGTTGTGACCATAATAAAAGGTTCAGTGAGTTATCTTTGTGCCAGTGGACAAGTGGTCATATCGGTAGAGGCAGTATGGCGGTGATTTGGTGATGGACTGGTTCGTTAGTTCGAATCCGGGTCACGTCACTTGAATGAAACGTAAGTGCTTAGAGGTGGCTTACTGTACGACGTTAATCTAGTGTATGATTTTCGCTGTTTGGGACTGATGCTCCTAACCCTACACCTAATTTCGACGTGGAACTAGTACTACGAGCACTGATTTAGTACTTACTTTAGTCACAACTCCCAGATAGTCAGTTTCAAGATCATCCCCACTGGGAACTTCACAGTAAGTATAACATATTAGGCGCTGTCCTGGCCCCTAGATAATTAAAAGGCACGACTGGACAGGACAAACCCCCACCATTAAGTGACTCGCCATATACCAGGTTGTACTTTTACACGCCACCATAACAAAAGACTGCCCGGGAAATCACGCAAAGGGAACACCTCGTGCGCAAGCATTCGTCAGTCGCGTTGGCAGCTGGCTCCTGCTTCCGCATTCAAACCGGGTTTCGGATTATAGCTGAGTGTATAAATTGTCCCAGATCCGGCCCGGGTTTGCGTGAACAATATAGAGGGGGAGCTCTGAAGTGTTTGGCTTCAGCTGTTCGCATTGTCATGGAACTGGGCACTTTACACTTGACAAGTTTTAGTCATTTTAGACATCTTTTTTTGTTTATAACAGTAAACAATGTTGTATGCGAGTTTATAGCACGAGAACAGGTCCAAAAAGAGGAATTGTTATTTTTCCAACTGCTAAATAACAAGAGTTTGGTGGACATCTTGACGAAAATTAAGACACATGTAAACCTACCAAAGAAACATATTTCTGTTGTTTTATTAGTTATTATTTAAAGAGTCAGTTCGAGTTTTCGTCTTGAATTGTGAAAAAAAAAAAGGAAGAAAAATGTAACAACACCAGCAAAATTGAAGCTTAAAAATCTGGTAGCTGCCCAAAAATCCCCCCCAAAATCTGGTATCTGCCCAAAACAAAACTTAATTGTTAAGGATTCCCGCCAAGTTTTCTCGCTGTCTGGAGTCGTGATGTCAAAAGCCAACTATAATAGACACAAAGATAAATACTGATTTCACACGTTATAATGTTTGGGTGCCAGCCCTGGCCAGAATGGTGCACAAAAAATACACACAAAAAGCGACGTTTCGGGTCGGAATACTACCCGTTTTGAAGCACACTTCACGCAAAAAGCGAGCGTCAAAACATAAATAACACAACAGGGTTGATCCACCCAACAGCAAACATCAGTAAAATTAAAAATAATAGTAAAACGAACCTAAGTCGGGTTAAAACCGACAATATGGAACCTGACCATCCACTGCAGACAGAAAGCAGCTTTATGCATTACTGGAATATACTCCGAAAATTGCTTATTTTCAGGTAAAATGTGAGTATGGACTGGCGGACGCTGTGCTAAAATGCAAATATTTTCTAAATTTACCCTCGATCTGTATTGCTTTTCGTGAAAAATAATTTTTGTATTTGCTAAATCTGGGGTGTGCCCTGTGGCTATACGATGCAGAACCAAAGAATTGGTTTGGTCGTTGTATTTAAGATTAGATTTGTGGGAAGTCTCTTGTTCTAGGTTTGTTTGGTCATACCGATATATGACGCTGTGCAGATCGGTTCCCCACTCGGTATTTGATAAACTACGTTATTTCTATTTATTATTTCCTGTTTATGATCGGTTATTTTTCTTGGCAGAGTTTGACCTTGCAAGTTAAAGCCAGTTTGCGAAACTAGGGTAACACCTTGTGGAGTGATAAGCCTTCTAAGATTTTCACATTGGCTAAAACCTGAAACGTTAACTGAAACATTTCAAAACTGGGCAGTAAGCAATTTTCAAATTTGTCGTTTATTCGTCGAACTGTTACTCCGGGGGCTTAACTTTTCAGTTGGTTTCACGACTTCAAACGGCGGTAACCGAAACCGAAATAAGCAAACCGAAACAAACCGAAACCGAAATAATAAAACGCTTGCATAATACACAAATTAAACACATCCCAACACACACACCCACTGACATAGCCAAATTTAAACACAATCTGCGTTCACTTTATGATATTACTAAGACGTAAAAACGACCCTTATTCCCTGGAATTGGGCTTCAGGATTTAGTTCGTTTCGTTCAGTGAACTCCAATCGGTTTTATTTAGTATACTTTCAAACTGTAAGTTCCATAAAGATGCGTTTTTATTATTCTTTAATGCTTTTTTCTGAACGGCAAAGCCGTTTTTTATTCACTTAATATCTCAATTTGTTGCTCGTTTCGTAAATTGAATCTTATTAACTTATATTCCAAATTCTTTTTGCCTTCATGATAGCGTCAGAACCCAACTAACTGTTACAACTTTACCTAATGTAAAACCCACTCCGGCCAAGATACAAAAGTATCAGCTTAAAAAACTTGCCCCCTGCGCCACATGAAATAATTTCCAATACAATGAAAATTCGTTCGTGATCCATAACCCCGACGGTAAGCGAATTACCCCTGCGGACCATTCCAATTCTTGCAATTTAGGGGAGTTATTAAAACAATTGCCAGCAATTACTTCGATGAAATGTTTCGATACAAGTTCTGAGATAAAAGACGGAAAGCCAAAGGCTCAACAAGAGTTAAATAAATACAGAGCAAACCTATTTACGTTGCTTTTTGGACTTATATGTCAGACAATCTGAGCGGGGACCTTTGGTTCCAAAGGTCGTGTGTTCAATTCCCCGCTCAAGCAGTCTGACAAAGTGTGATGTTAAAATACGAAAATAGTAATGAATACGTCGAGTTTTCTAGATGGTATATATGCGACATTAACTAGTAGTTGGTGTCTGTTTTAAGCTTAACTCGGTAAGTTGCGCATGCGTACAACGAAAAGGTACTAGAGTATAATCACACAGATTATACCCCGGTGTATAATCAGGTAATTATACCACACTAGGTCGATTATACCCCGCTCCTCTACCTTCCACCATGATAGCAAGCGGGATATACTCATGTGTATATAGCAAGAATCTGAGTAGAAATTCAAGAATTTGTGATAAGCTTGTGTGGTCGTTGGGGGCTCATTATGCCTACCTGGATTTCGAATCACGTATGTTTATACTTTTATTATGGAAAGAAGGTCGGAAGTAACATTAAGTACTAAGTGGGTCTGAACTCATCAACCAAAGGTAACGACCTCATCATCGTCATCCTTCTTACGATACGCTCTAACCCAAAAAAAGTCCTCAACTAGTGCAAGCTCACATTCCCTCAATTCCCTCATTCGCAATGATCCATCCAGTTTCCTCTCTATTATTATATATCCCGAGTGTGTGGACGGGATGGGGACTTTATATTTGGCGCATCTCCTTCCGCTGTTATTGGCCAGCTCAATGGCCGCTCGCTCGTTTCCGGCATGAGACGCAATGCATTATGGATGATTATGGCGCACCATCCCGTCCTTCATCTCCATAAGGAATGGCTGGCCACAGCTGCCAAACAAGCCTGACTGGGATGGCTTAATTTTTCACCAGTTGTAATCAGGGAGAGTAGGTTTGCTGCCCTGCCACCACTGACCTCTAAGATGAACCAACGCCCAAGCCAAGCGCATCATTCCGATCCCGAGGACAGAAATACGACTGGAGCAAAAACAAGACTGGATAATACAGCATCATAAGAGTGGGGGCGAAAACGAGAATGGGTGACGATAAAACACTCCCGACTCTCGCCCGAGCTGCAATGGAGCAGAAAGGATTCCATTTTTTATGTCTTTCCTCAGACAGAGAGACGGACTTACGAAATGAGATTGGAACTTATAGCCTGTAGTCACGGAAAGCAGATAGGCCTACTTTGACGTCTACTTCGCTCAGCGTGTTGCTCCATTCACCACCACAGACTCACAATCTCTGTAATGATACCTTGTCACAGGAGGGAGAGCCACTCGCCACAGGTCTATGGTTTTGAAATTCAATTAACCTGCTTTATATTATGAGACGTATACGCGCGGACGGCATACATGTCACAAATTGTCACGATAATAA
>JAHWFP010070846.1:0-11774 GCA_023313725.1 Lithobius niger
ACTAGTTGTGGTGTATAACACTGCAGTTTACAGTTACAGCTTATAAAATTTAATAGTAATGTTCTCTGCATTACCCAAAGCCAAGTAATAAGCTTTAACAAGATCCGATTCACGTTGCAATCATGTAAATAATGGAATCCGTAGCCAATAATTCAAAATAGAGGCCTATTTTCGAATGTTCAATTGAGTTAAAACTCAAAACCTTTTCCATTTCTCCATCCATACTCCTTCAAACGGCTCTGCACCCAGTTCCTTTGTTCATCCGACTTCTCCTCCCACTTTCTATTGTTCTCGAGGCCCTCAGCCAATCAGACCCCCGTAGCTACCCCGCGAGTCCGCGCTTACTTCCGGTAATGTGCATAAAACCCCAGCCCCAGAATGCATAGTTAGCACAGCTCACAGATCTCAAGCTAGACAGGGTCACGCCAGTCGGGAGTGGAGACGCCATGTCCGTGGGATCCCATGCCGGGCAAAATGGCAGTGGTTCGTATGTTTGTTGTTAGCTTTTGAAAATTTAATTTAGGACCCCCAAGTCTAAATTCTAGTTTAAATTCGTAACTCTCTCTAGCTAGGGAATATTATGGTGGTGACGCCTGTAGCGGCATCTTAGTTTTCTCACCCCATAACGTCAGAGTGGTTCTCTTACTAAAAACCAAAATCTTTCTTATTTGTTTTAAACATTAATTCAAATAACCGACGGTTTGATCTTTGTGTGGGATTCATTGGTTATTCACTCCAGACGGACTTTATAAGTAGCCGAGGCTTTTATAATTTGAGGAGTTGACTTTAAAAACAGCAACTCTGGGAGGTTTAAGGCTATGTTTTATCACTTAGAAACAAAACTGTGAAACGGTTGATCTCTCATGCGTGTTTGAAATATACTGTTTGATAGATTGTAACCAGCCGAGGCTGTTCAATCTTGCGGACGACTCTGCGGAGCGTTCAGTATTGCTTTTTCTATTCGAAAAATTAAGTGGTTGTTTCATTCTGAAACACAAACGTCGTTTTAGGCAAAACTTGTGAAAACGAATTACATGTTGGAAATTCAAACCTTGTGCTTTTAAATACTTTATTTTCAAAAGCTTCCGTGCAAACTAAATGTAAAGTGTAATTTTTATATTCTCTGATGTTATAATAAAAACCAGGAGTTTTTAACTTCAGTTCGTTTGCTAGTCGATTAACTGTTTAAGTGTAAATAAATATGTAAACCATTTTTAGTTTAGCCATTGATAAACGGTTAAATTTCCATCGCTGGTGGCAGTGAAATACCAGCAGTATTAAGGTTAGGCCCCTTTAATTTAGGACCCTGCGCTCCATCCCCCATGCTGGGACAGTAGCCCTTGCTGTGCTTATGCCGTAAAAGTCGCAATAATCACCGCAACACCTTAAGCTGAATCTCCGTGTCAAACCAGGAAACCGGAGGCGCTACAAGCACCTGAGCCGTCGTAGCGTCCGCCGTTACACACTGAACAGGATTTATTGGTGCCTCCGCCTCCGAATCTGCTGCTTTCGGAATTCTTCCTCTGCGGTGTACTACCACCGCTACATCCCCCATTCCGTGCAGCCTACCGCCTCCGTTAAGCGCCCTCCGGTCGCTTTCTACCGAACTAGTCCGTTTACGGCTTGCCACACGGAAGATTGCGGCTGGATTAGCCTTCCCCGCTGGCCACGCGCCTCCGCCTTCTGCCCTCCGTCCTCCGTCTCCACCCTTCGCCATCTCCCTCCGCTGGCTACCGACCCTCGGAACGGCCGCCCCGCTTGGCCTCTGCCCGCTGCAGTTCACGTCTTCCTTGCTTCTGTGTGGAGTGTAAACGAGTGACACCGAAAAACGCCTGTTTTTCAAAAATTTGAAATTTTTTTTCTTGAGGCACCAAATGCCTCGCCGAGGCACATTTCGCCGTTTCTTTAATAATGAACCAAATCGGCTCAAACTTTCTACATAGCCTGTCCAAATACAAGACACTTGTGGAAGCCCAAATCCGAACTTTCCACCGGGAAGAACCATTAAACTACGTTTGAAGATCACCTCAAACCCACCACACCGCACCTTCATCATGGCCGCTATTGCTGAACTCTGTATTTTTGTATTCGTATTTTATTCCTTTTCTTTTAGGGCAAAAAGCCCGAACATACTAGCTTAGTGTATTGTATGAGGATTTATGTACAGACAACCATTTTGAAGTGTGATATTTTTTATTGGATTTGTCGGCCGCAATTTATATGAAAAATTTCCACAACGATCGAATTTTAACTTTAAAATTTTAAACGTTAAATGTTCTCTGTAACTTAATGCGTTATAGCATTCAACTAGCTAGTTTATTTAACCGCATTTATACTTTATTTATATTCTTTTACCCCCAGAAACGCTACCATATGTCCAAACATATAGACGCATTACGACCTGGCATTTTACCGGACACGAATTTTTCAGTGTATATATGTTTATTTTAGTTCTCCTCCGACCTGACTGAGACCTACCGAAATCTGCAAATAGCTTGATCTACTATTAAACACTAAAAGACTTCTTAAAAAGATCTGTTTAACCCATTTCCGAAAGTAAAACTGTGCAAAAACTTCGAATCCCCCATTTTTGCCCCCCTCCCCAGCCCAAACTAGTTGTGGTGTCTAACACTGCAGTTTACCGTTAAAGCTTGTTTAATTTAATAGTAATGTTCTATGCATTACCCAAAGCCAAGTAATAAGCTTTAACAAGAGCCAAATCACGTTGCAATCATGTAAATATGGAATCTGTAGCCAATAATTCAAAATAACGGCCTATTTCCGAAAGTTCAATTGAGTAAAACTCATACCAGGCCTGTCTTTTCCATCCCTACTCCTTCAAACGGCTCTGCACCCAGTTCCTTTGTTTAACCGACTTCTCCTCCCACTTTCCATTGTTCTCGAGGCCCTCAGCCAATCAGACCCCCGTAGCTACCCCGCGAATCCGCGCTTACTTCTGGTAATGTGCATAAAACCCCAGCCCCAGAATGCATAGTTAGCACAGCTCACAGATCTCAAGCTAGAGACCGGTCACGCCAGTCGGGAGTGGAGACGCCATGTCCGGAGAATGCCATGCTGGGCATGATGGTGGTGGTTCGTATGTTATAGTTTAGCTTTTGAAAGTTTAATTTAGGACCCCCATATTCAAAATTTTAGTTTAATTGTAACTTTAACTCTCTAGCTAGGGAAAATTATGGTGGTGACGCCTGTAGCGGCATCTTAGGTTTCTTCACCCCATAACGTCAGAGTGGTTCTCTTACTAAAAACCAACTTTTCCAGTTTATTTTAAATGTAATTTTAACTTAAACTACTTGACGGTTTGATCTTTGTGGAAGTCAAATTGAAACAAACTGATGCCTAAGTGTAAAATTGCCGGGCTTTTTATAACTTAGAACAGTTCTCGAGGTAACTAAGGGAGGTTGATCTTTTTGTACTTGGAAAACTTAGAAACATAACTGTGGACGGTTGATCATGTAGAAACATATTGTCGGATAGACTTTAATCAGTTGCGGCTGTTAAGTCTTGCGGGTGTCTCCGGGAGCACCCACGATTTACTTTTTCTAAATGTGAAAATTTAATTGTTTACTCAAACACAAGCGTTGTTTGTTTGATTTTTGTAAATTGCTACTTTTGTAATTTCAACTTGTTGCCTATTTAAATAATTGGTACTCAAAAGCTTTCAGAAGCAAACCATAATGTAAAATGTTTTTTTTCATTCTCTGTTGCTAAAATAAAACCAGGAGTTTTAAGCTTCAGTCGTTTGCTAGACTTGATTAATTGTATTTTAGTGTAAAATTAAATATGTAGCCCATCTTTAGATTTTAGCTAGTTAAACAGTTAAATCCACCGTTGGTGGCAGCGATACCGACAGTTTAAGGTTAGGCCCCTTTAATTAGGACCGGCGTTGTATAACGAAAAAAGTAGTCGTAAACACCGTCGAAACCTTAAGCTGAAACTCCACGTACACCAGAGAAACCGGGGGCGTTACAAGCACCTAAGCCGACGTAGCGTCCGCCGTTACAGGAGGGGGGATCTGTTCAGATTACCAACGTGCCTCGTCTTCGGTCCCTTTCCCCACTGCGCACTGCCATCTGCGCAGCCCTCTTGGGGTGGACCTTTTTCCTACCTGCTATCGGCCTTCACCTTTCCTTCCTCCGGCATTGACTGCTGCTGGCTTCTTTATAGGGAGTATGCTGTCCCTCCGTAACGCCTCCATCTGCTCATTCTCCTGCGCAGCCCTTCTTTCGGATTATTAGCTCCGACACAGCATCCTTTCGGGTTCATTTCTACTGGGGTGCTCACCACGAGTGATCATTCCGCACTTCTCTTCTTTTGAGGTTATCCTGCCCTCCGTTGTTTTTACAGTGGTTTTCTGGATATACCGTCTATTTCAGCTCCTGAACCTCCGTCCTCGAAAGACCGTTCCGCCTCCTACATTGGCTTCCTCCTATGGAGATGTTCTGCTTTCGTTGCACCTCCGCCCCGCGGTAAGCTGCCTCTCTCCGCTCCTCTTCAGAAGGATTGCTATGGCCTTTCCGTTGTTCTACAACGGTTTTATGGGTACGCTGTCTGCTCCTTAAATTAAGGATGGATCTCCTACACACTCACAAGGTTTACTACCATCGTCCGTCCTTCCTTCGGAAGGTTTCCCGTCTGCCGTCCCTCCGGCACCACTGCCACACGTAGTTGTGTCCCATCTTATCACCACCACCGCTTCTGCGGCAACGATCCCTTCACCTCCGTTGGACCAACAAGACTAAGGCCACCGTTCCTCCAGGACGGGAGATCTCTCCATCTGCCCGGTTGGGGTTTGCCACATCTTCGCTTCCGTTGGGAGGTCTTCCACCAAGTCACGTCTCAACGAGCTCAGACTTTCCAAGTCACGTCTCAACGAGCTGAGCGGAAGCACCAACGCTCCTCTGCCCCTTCCGCCGCGCTGGGATCCTCAAGACCTATGGAACCTCCAGTTCTACCACGACGAAGGTTTTATACTGTATCGGAACCTCCGCATTTTTCCTCCCAATGGTAACTTTCCTGCTATCGTAGGCACCTCCGGCTTTTATCCTGCCAAGTCAGAAACGAACTGAGCAGGCTCGCTAGCCATTAGCACCGCCTCCGCATCATGCTATACCACTTTCTGCTCCACCTCGCAGCCAGTTTCGTGTTCCTACTTCCTCTACACTGTCCTCAGGAAGGTCGCTTCCTATGCTTCGGCCTCCTACACTTCCGCCTCCGTTGCTCCTCCGCCCTCCACCTTCCCTCGGGCTGGCCATTCCTTGGCTCCCGCCCGGGACAGCACACATCGTTATTCGCATGTGCAGCGTTCGGATCGCTTCAGGTCGGAGACGTTCCTCATCCCTCGTCCACGCCTGCTAGGCGTTGCCTCTGCACTACCTTGTTGGTGTAAACCTCTCCTCCAGCATTAACTGCTGCTATTTTCATTGAAGAGTATGGCGTCCCTCCGCGCCGCCTCCTCCTGCACATCCTCCTGTGCAGTCCTCTTTTACGAATAAATACCAACGCTGTGGTCAGCCAACATTTCTTCTGCCGGGAACCTATGGGGCTTCACCATACTGCTCACTGAGAAATCCACCTGTGCGGCTCAGTCTGCCTTTCATCGACATAGTCTGCACCTTGGCCTTGTCTATAGTACGGGGCTGCGTCCGCTGCGTATCGCCTTCTGCTTTACGCCCTCCGCCCTCCACATCGTCCCACCCCTCGATCTCCTGCTCAAGATAACGGGGGAAAGGGTGGCGGGCTTGTTTCCTCTAGGACCTGCGGTGCCACGATCCTCATCATGTTAAGACTTCCTACGTCCTCATCTGCCCCCCCCCCCACCTGCCGTTCGGCTGGCAGACGTCCGAATTATCCACTCCTTACGACAAGCTGCCCAACGACCTCGCCTTTCACAAGGGATCCACATCCCCCGCCTAGGTTTAAGTACCACCTCCCTGGCGAACATCCTAATTGCAACTGGCACTCTGTACGGAGACTCCTGCACCGATCCTCCGCCTGACGGTGCCTACCTACTACCGTACTCTCATCCTCTGCAAGATCGCTGACAGCATGGGGCAATTTTCTTCTGGTTGCACCAAACTGGCCATCCGCGGCATGATTCCCGCTCCTCCTGTCTCTTCTCATAGATTCCCCTCACCAACTACCAGCGCAACGAGACCTCGTCTCTCAGGACCAGGGACGGATTTATCCCCGTACCTACCATCGCTACGGCCTCGCGGGTGGATACTATCGTCCGTTTCCTCCGCTCAACCAGCATTCTTGAAAACGAGGCCTCTCGTATCGTTTCCCGTACCGTCCGATTCTCCACTGCAGGGCTTTCCGACAGCCACTAGAAACGGTGGTTTCATTGGTGTATCGCACAACGGTTCAATACTGTCCATCCTCCTCTGCCCGACCTCCTCCGCTTCCTGACCTCCTTGTTTAAGGTAGGGTTGCAAGGATTTATCATCTTCGTGTGTAAGTCGGCCTTGCTTGCCGTCTTCACCGGCCGCTGGGAACGCCGACCTTCTCATGGATTATGGGATCTCATCTTCAATTCTATCGTTCTTACTTGATCATCCTCATGTCCCTGGGACGTTTCCCGGCTAGGTTTTTTTCCCATTGTCTTAACAGCCCTGATGGCTGCCACCTATGAATTTTTAGCCTCCACACGTCTTTGCCATCTTACCAGAAACACTGTGTCCCTCGTAACTTTGCCGCATGCCTCCGCTGTAGCCAGCTACGGTCCTTTGCACCAGAGACCGGGACTGTCTTTTTCCTACCAGGTTTCAAGGCCGTTACCCTTACACCTCACTCCTCCTTCCGAGCAAAAACCCAGAAGCCCACTGGCTGAGCGCATCACTTCATCATCCCATCTCTTTCCAGTATTTTGGGCGGTGATCAAGAAAGAGCTCTTTGTCCTGTGCGAGCCGTCCGCTTATCCTTAAAGGCATCCCGTCCCCTACGGAGGGACTGTACTAGGCTTTTTCTTCTATTCAGCAGTGGGATTGGCCACACCTCCGCACGTATAATTACCTCCTAGATCAAAACCGTGGTCCTCCGGGCCTATGACACTGTTGATGTCATCTACTTCGTGGACGGTATTTCGGTCATGGCCCATGAACTTCATGCTATTCCTACTTTCTGGACTCACTTCAACAATATCTCCATCACGGACATCGTGGAATCTGCCTCCTGGCGCCAACCTACCGTCTTCACGTCCCTTTACTTCCGGGACATATCTCATCATGCCGACGGCTTGTACCGCGTTGGGCCTTTCGTAGCAGCCCACCGTGTACTTCGACCCCTGGGCACACTGAAATTCATTTTGTGTTAAAGGGGCCGATCCCTGAGTGGACTCTGGTCAAATGGCACCCTCCGCCTTGACGAAATCTATGGGAATGCCAAAAAATTAGGTAATGGATTTTTTCAAGGCAACTAGAAACGTCAAAATACCAGTGTTACCTGGTTAATTTTGGTTTCTATTGCCTATTGAAAAAAATACATTACCTGGCTCCCGCCTTCCTCCCCTCTCATTGCTATTTGGGCAGGGTATAGGTGTCGAAAAGGAGAGCTCTGTCACTCCGATTCCACTATATATACGATGTATACTAGAGATTAAACAGAGTTCTTCCGGTTCGCTACCTGCTGTGCAGTAGGTAGCGAACCGGAAGAACTCTGTTTAATCTCTAGTCTGAACAGCATTGAGAAGGAGAATGCAAAAAATTAGGTAATGTATTTTTTCAATAGGCAATAGAAACCAAAATTAACCAGGTAACACTGGTATTTTGACGTTTTTATTGTCTATACGAAAATATCCATTACCTACACACCGCCCAGCCTCCCCTCTATGGAAGGGTACGCGAAAATTTGGTCCCGCCGATTTGTAGCGGCGGACGCTACGACGGCTGAGGTGCTTGTAGCGCCCCCGACATCATTGGTTGACGAGTATTGTTTAGCATCAGGTTTTGGTGATTATTACGACTTTTCACGTTAATAAGCACAGCATGGGCTACAGTCCCGGCATAGGGGATGGGCCGTCGGTGTCCTAACTATAGGCCTAACCTTAATGCTACCGGTAATTTCACTGCCACCAACGGTGGGAATTATTTAATTGCTTAAAACGAAGTATAAAAAATAAAAAGGGCTACATAATAGTTTACACTTAAAACAATTAATCCACTAGGGAACGAACCTGAAGTTTAAAACTCTGGGTTTTTAGTTTAAAACATCAAAAAAATGAAAATAAACACTTTTTACAGTTCTCTAGTTTGCTTTTGACAAGTTTGAAAAAAAACAAGTTAAACAGAATTTACACTTTTGGAAAATTCACTTATTACAAGAACAACGAAGTGGATTCTTAAACACTCTTAATTTAGATTGGAAAAAGCATTTTTAACTTGGGTTCCAATCCAGGAATACCCAGCAAGCTGAACCGCGTCCGCTAAGTTACAACTATATTTGACAACTATTTTTCAAACCGTCCAACAGTTTTGTTTCCCTGAATCCACGAGGATCAAACCGTCCCTTTGTTTACATTTAAGAAATGAACAAAGAATGAAACTGGCTTTTTAGAAAGAGATGCCTACTCTAACATTATGGAGGTAAAGACCAGCAATGCCGTTTAGGCTTACCAACCATAAAGTCTCTAAGCTAGAGGTTAATTTAATTTAGACTATAAATTTAGAATTGGGGGGTCCTAAACATAAACTTCTAAAGTTACTTACAACCACTACCATTCTGCCCGGCATGGCAACCACGGACGTGACATTTCCACTCCCGACCGGCGTGACCCTTCTAGCTTGAGAGATCTGTGAGCTGTGCTCTCCGGAGCAGCGCTCCGGGCTGTGCTAAGGAGTGAGGGTTGGGGGTCCTTTTTATGCTGGGGACCGGAAGTTCGCGCGGACGGGCAGGAGAGCTGCGGGGGTCGGATTGGCTGAGGGCCAGGAGAACAATGGAAAGTGGGAGGAGAAGTCGGTTGAACAAAAGGACTGGGTGCAGAGCCGTTTGAAGGAGTAGGGGTAGACGAAAGATAGGCCAAATTGAGTTTGCAACTCATCAACTTTGGAAAAGGCCTTTACATTGGGAAATGGACTATGGATTGTTTATTTACACATGTACATCGTGAATAGGCTCTGGTTAAAGCTTAATACTTTGGTTTGGGTAATGCATAAAGCATTACTATTAAATTGAATAAGCTTTAACGAAACTGCAGTGTTACACACCACAACTAGGTTGGGGGGGGGACTGAGTTTCATTGCACAGACTGACTTTGGGTTTGCTTTGGGAACAGATCTTTTTACGATATATGGTTTTAATTGAAGGGCAAGCTAGTACAAACATTCGGATAGGTCCAGTCGGGTGTTGGTAGAGATTTAGAGAAAAATATTTGCACCAAAAAAAATTTGTGTCCAGTGATTGCCGATGTCGAATTGGTTCGGAATAATGGTAGCGTTCTGGGGGCAAAAGTTTATTAATAAAGTATAAAAATGGATAAAATAAACTAGCTTAGTGAATGCTATAACGCATTAAGTTAATTTGGATGCTTAACTTAAAGTTAAAAGACCGATCGTTGTGGAAATTTTTCATAGAAGTTGCAGCTGTTCAACACAATAAAAAATGGCACACTTCAAATGTTGTCTGTATCCACATGTATGTGATGAGGTTAAGTACAATAAATGGAAGCCCCTCCTAATCTACAACTAAGCTAGTGTTTTTGGGCAGTTTGCCCTAAAATAAAAGCAATGAAAAATGAGATTACAAGATACAAGTTATCATAATGGCGGCCATGATGAAGGAGCGCTGCGGTAGTTTTGGAGTTGTTTTCAAATGGCAATTGTGAAAGTTCTGTATGGAAATCTTGAGATTGGGCTTCCCGAAGACTTAGATAATGTGTCGGGCTATTAAATGGTTTTAAGATGGGCCGTTTCTGTCCATTATTAAAGATTTGGCTGAGGGTTAAAGACCGAGGTCTTTTTGGCGTTTTGAAGCGCTCAAGAAAAAAAAATGTTCAACGAGTTTTTTGATTTTTGGTCGCCATGTATCCTCTCCAATCGTTTTTTCGGCAAGCCGACATTACAGATTTGGTCCCGCCAATTTGGTCCCGAACAATTTGGTTCTGCCGATTTGGTCCCCGACAATTTGGCCCCCCGTTCGATTTGGTCCACAAACAATTTGGTCCCCAGACAATTTGGTCCCATGTAAATAATTAATTTCTTTATGAATTTAGGACGACAGATAAAACTTTTTTTGTGTATACATTCGTGTATACATTTTTATGGTGGGGAGGGGCGAGAACAACTTACATCATAAAGCAGGCCCAATACTGTTTTTAAAACATTTTTTGCACACAGTAATAAAGCTTTAATTAAAATTTAGGACGGCCATTTTGGGGAGGGGGCGACATACACCGTAAACATGGCACACGATATTTAAAAAAAAATATTCTTTTACAACTTTTGATTTTTTTTGATAAATTTACCACATAGACGCATCGTCAGTAAGATTTATCTTGTCATGATATGGTGTAAATCTCTCGTAATTCCTGATTGTTAGGGTTACGAGGATAACAGAGGTACGTAATAATAAATTCCTACCGGCCGGCGCTAATGCGATCGTTACTAACTACAGCACATATAAGCAATAATGAGCAAAGTAAGGGAGTCCACACAAGATATCGGTTCAAAAGCTATTTAATTCGATTATTTAGGGTTGGGGTTATCCCACCGTTAATTCAAGTTAAACCTTCAATAATTAACGTTAAAGCACTCTAGATTAATTGGGGCTAAGGGCAATAAGAAAGGGGGCTCTTATATAAAGATGCGCCCTTTCCAAACACTGACCCGAACTTAGTCTCTAAAGGAGGGAAGCTCCCTTAAAATTCGGCTAAGTCCAAGATCGTCGTTATTACTTAACTCTGAACACTGCTGTGGGAATTCCGGCTCCAAAGGCTCAGTGGCTGGTGGCAACAGATGTCCAAAAAGTCGGGGAGTGAGAGAGAAAATCTGCAGGACCCTTCGTTTTAAAGGGGGCCTGCATCCTGCTCTTTTGTGTAGCAGACGATGTGCGATTGGATGCTGAGGCTGAGGGAAGAGCTGATTGGGTTAGGAGCCGGACCACTGATGTTGACTGAGTATCTGGATGGGCCCACATGTGGCAGCAATTAGAGTGCATGAGGCAGAGGCCAAATGCACTGAGTGTCGTCTGCTAAGCTAAAACTAATGTTATTCTGGTAATAATAAATGGATGTCGTAAGGCTGTTTCCGTTAATAAGTTAATGTTATATCGATAAGAAGTATCGGTTGTGTATCGTTAGATACCGATACAGATTATTGATATCGATATTTTATATCGAAAAGTGCTAATTCTTAAAATAATTACAACGCCCTTTCCGAAATAAGGTCGGCTACTCCTTACTTGGGGTAACGATCTATCTCTTTAAAGTTTTTAATTTTTGATTTAGTACTTTGATTAACTTATTCCGTAATATGATTCTACTTACTGGCGTTTGCTGGAGTAAACTTCCCACTAAGATATGAGGAAAAACGTCTCAGGTTATGCTAAGAATCCCCTTAATGTTATAATTTTTAAGTTTTCCGTGAGTAAAAGACCTCATATAGCAAACCTCAGATTTTCGAATACATATTCGGAATCCTATTTTTCTATTGGGGTGGAATGATTGTTAAGTGGGCCTAATTGTTGGTCGATGAACCTATGGGTTAGAATTTCCGAGGATCTTTGAAGAGTTCTCATTCTGGATTTTTTTTTTCGGGGGGGGG
>JAHWFP010070848.1:0-11274 GCA_023313725.1 Lithobius niger
TTGCTTTGCGCATTCCTCCGCTTGTTAAAATCGAGCGCTACATAGAACTAAATAATGGTAGATGGCGCTAGATGCTGCGACATGTCATTCGGTGAATAGGTCCCTTTAATGCATAACCGGAAGATCGTGCGAAGCTCCGCTATGATCACACTCCAATGTAGTCCGAGTGCACGTTTACGCAACCACTCTCTTTTGCATTCTCGCAGCTAGTAGCTAGAAATCACCTCAAATTACAATACGGCGGCGGTTTTATGTCTGCCGCCTCGCAACGAAAACAGCAAATAACGTGAGTTCCGAAGCGTTTGGGAAAATTGTTTCGCCATGAGGAATTCTTTATATTATTGGCACGGATTATAAGACTGCAAGTAGTTACTCAAACGATGTCGGATTTAGCTAATCCATTAAGCGTTGTTACCATGGCAATGTCACTTTTGCCATCGCGATTGAGTTCTAGCTGCGAGAATGCAAAGGCGAGTCGCTGCGTAAACGCGCCCTTAAACCGCGCATCACGCGAAAACCACAAGGACTTCCCAAACCACTCTTTGTATGCAGTACCACGGGAGTCTGCACAAGGTTTACCAAAAAAAAAAATCCTGAATCCGACATCGGGTTGAGGAACCATCAGGGTGACAAAATGGACCAATAGCCAAGAGCCAAAATCAAAACAACAACGAGACAGCAAGCCGATTCTAATTGTTAAAGGTATTCTATTGTTAAAAGATTGATTGTTGATGATAAAGAGGCGGCGGTGTATAATGATGTGTTGTATTTCTTACATGTAATTTGGGGTAGGTGGCTTCGGGCCAAGGCCCTGCATAAAATTTTATAATCCGGCGGTGTACTTCTCGTGTTTTTGGTGTTATGCAGTGGTGTAATTTGGCTGTAGTTATGTTTTGGGGGTATACGGCTCCGGGTCACGGTCCCTAATAAATTTTCTTCCAGCGTAGGGCTTCGGGCCATGGTCCTGCATAAAATCATCATTCTGGCCACACTAGCAGATATGTGTCTATTAACTGTAAGCAACTAAAAGAATATTTTGTAAGGCTGGGCTGATACCTATTACCGATTCAGAAAGCCTCACCTATTTCCTTACCGACATTTGCAATATCTGTAGAAATCGTAAATAAACCAAATTGAAGATATTTTCACTTCTCGTCGACCGATTTTGACGTTTGAATACACCATTTGAAGTTTTTTTTCACCGGCTTTCGAATGGTCCAAATCCCAAGCAGCTGTCTCTTATTGTTTAGAAATTACAAGGCAATTTTTTAAAATTTTACTGAGATTTTGGCCCAGCTACCCTGGCAGCATTTCCTTGGTTGAATGTTATCACTACTTTTAAAGACCGAACAGCCAAACAGCAAACAGCAAAGAAAGTGGAGCCCGATACATTACGTCGACAGTAGAAGTGACGACGGCCCTAGTTTATTTTTTTTTAACATAATGGGAAATGAGCACAATTAATTTTAGACATAATACTGAGAAATCCAAATATTATCTCTGCGTGTTCTAACAAACGCTTACTGAAACTTGCGCATTGATAGTGGGAATGGAAATAATGGAAATAAAATGGGAATAAGGCATAATTGCAGGAAACATTTAAAAATATTTATTATTTTGAAAAATTAATGTTATTTTGTCTTGGGAAAATAATGCGTTATTGTTATGGGACGAGTGCATAAAATTATGCTTTGTTCGCGTTATACTTCACTTGTACTCTCCTCTGTATGCATATTACGGCTCAATGCGTAATACGTTACGCTTTCGTTCCGTTATGAACACGGTACAGTAGTGTTTAGACATAATGAGATTTATGCATAATTACCCTATGCATTAATGCCATTATGTCTAAACATTCTATAAACAGCTTATGCATAAATCTCTTTATATATAACTTAACTTATCAAATACCAATTATGCGTAAATCCCGTTGTACCTAAACAATTACGTACTATGTTCATAACGGGGCGAAACATAACTTACTCCGCGTGTGCAAGCCTTACTATAAACGAATAGAGCAGAATGAGAGCTCAGTATTATGAAAGTTAAGCTTAATTTTCTGCAATAGGGCAGTGACACAACGTAGTATTATTGTGTATAACTGTATTAATAAACAAAAACGGAACGTTAAATGTTTAGAGTAAGGATCTAAAAGTCATAACCTAGAAGGAACACGGACAAGCTTTGACAGTCAGGGTCTAGGTGTAAAATTTTGTCAGTAAAAGGCTGGAAAGCATTAGACCCTTACTACCCGATGGTTAGCTTTGTTCTAGTCTCTTCGGAATGAACGTGTGTGTGAACGGTTGTTGCATGTTTTCTTTGTTCTTAGAATATTGTTATGGAACTTTAATAACACAATTTTCTTGTGAAGTTTGGCATTTTGTCTTTTGATGCTTTAGAATTTTTTATTATATGTCGTAGATTTATGGTAGAGGATTACCATAATGCTCTCTGCTACGAATATGCTGGCATGTTACTAAATTGAAAAATAATTTCAACGTAAAGCAAAGCAGGAAACGTATGACCATACTACCACTTGATCATCACATGGGTCATTGTAGGAGG
Source organism: Lithobius niger (assembly GCA_023313725.1). NCBI lineage: Eukaryota > Metazoa > Arthropoda > Chilopoda > Lithobiomorpha > Lithobiidae > Lithobius > Lithobius niger. The sequence goes on from JAHWFP010070848.1 coordinate 2,566, forward strand.
ATTTCCAGTTTTTCGTCAAAATGTATTTATTGCTGACCACTGGGTAGTAAGGGTCTAATGCTTTCCAGCCTTTTACTGACAAAATTTTACACCTAGACCCTGACTGTCAAAGCTTGTCCGTGTTCCTTCTAGGTTATGACTTTTAGATCCTTACTCTAAACATTTAACGTTCCGTTTTTGTTTATTCATTCGTGTTACTTTTAGAATTGCAGCTAAACTGTAAAACAGTGCAGTTGACGGTCAAAGCTGATAGTTTAACACAAGAGACCCTAGGCTAACTCTTACTAATCTGGCTATCGCCAATGGTAACAATAGAAACAAATCCTTTAATCTTCAGTCTATGTCTTGCAGCTGGCGTTTGCTAATTGGTATTGTTGAATAATAACAATGTTTAAAACAATGTAAAACAATCAATCTGGTGGTTTAGAGCTCCGTAACCCCTGAACCACTTGACCAATTAGAAAAGGTCTTATAAAAAGGGCACATCTACAGAGCAATACCTGTAAAATGAGCTAAGAACCAGCTTTATAGGACAAATGGTTTGACCTGTAGAGAGGACAGACGAAAGTATCCCCAGAACAACAACAACAAGAAGCAGAACAAGAAGTTGTCTATTTGGCCCCTGTCTGCATCTCGGGTTTGGCTGGACCGAATTTCACAATTTTTGGACTGTAGCTAGGCCTTTACTAGTCAAGGCTAGATTCCAAATTTGGTTTAACTATGTTTACTTTTGACGGAGTTATAAGCTCTCAAAGTTGAGAGTTTAACACAGAGGTCCTAGGTCGACCCTTACTAACACTGGCTGTCGCCAGTGTTAATGGTGGAGCCTGTAACTGGGTTAGCTGCAAGGAGCACTGGAGGGGGAAAAAAGAAGGTCGTCTTACTGAAGCCAATGCTATTAGACAGGATTTCTTAAGCATATAACGCGCGATTTTTGTTGTTGGAGAAAACAACGTACTTTTAAGCCTGAGAAATCCGCTCTCAAAGCACTGTCTTCATTAGAAGTGCCGTTTTTCCCTTACATTTTAATCTAGTGCACCTTGTAGCTATGCCCTCGTATCTCGTAGCCAAAATGACGTCACATGACGTCACATGACGCTGCTCTATAGCCAGTAATAAAATTAAAAAAGACAATAACTAAAAATAGGTGCATTTAGCAGCTGTTTCTCAAAGTACTTAGCGTTCAGATGATTGAACGGGAGAAAAGATCGTAAACAGAAGAATACGATCCGCGTCAAATTTGTAGAAATTAAAACCTGTCCTACGTATGCGTGAATTTGCTTGTGAAATATTTGAGAATGTAAAGCAACGCATACCGTGCGCTCATAGTCTCAAGTTAATAAACAATAAAACTTTACAATTGAATGGCATTTCACTATCAAACGTTTCACTAAAGCGTGTAGAGTATGATGTAAGTCAGTCTTAAAAAATATCCTCAGAATCAGGGAAACAAAACAAAAAAACTCGTGTACGCAACGCATTTCAGCGAGGTATTATTCGTTATGCAGCCTTAGGGCGCGTTTACGCAGCGACTCGACTTTGCATTCTCGCAGCTAGAACTCAATCGCGATGGCAAAGGTGACATTGCAATGGTAACAACGCTAAATGGATTAGCTAAGTCCGACATCGTTTGAGTAAATATTTGCAGTCTTATAATCCGTGCCAATAATATAAAGAATTCCTCATGACGAAATAATTTTCCCAAACGCTTCTGAACTCACGTTATTTGCTGTTTTCGTTGCGAGGCGGCAGACATAAAACCGCCGCCATGTTGGAATTTGACGTGATTTCTAGCTTCTAGCTGCGAGAATGCAAAAGCGAGTGGATGCGTAAACGAGCCCTTACATTCACATATCTAATAAGCAATAATCTAAATTAAATCAACATTTTATTTCCTTTTCATATTCTATTTGCAACCAAGTCTATGTAGCCTGGCGTCAAATAGTGTAAAGTGTACTATTTCACCGCATGACGTAAAAGACAAATGAATTGTTTTGGGGTTCTTTTCGTCCTAAATAAATGTAATAATAAAAAATAAAAAAATGAGATAAAAAAACCAATCTAGTTTTCTGGTCCCGTTTTGAGGACAGCAGTCACGTTTTTGCATGTGATCATTTTTTATTATTAGTATAGTACTCATCTCGTCTAAACAGTTATTGTTTTCGTTATCGGTACTGCTTTGGCGGGTTACGCCCTGCAAATAAACAAAACAATATAATTTATTTTGCAACATTATTTTCTCGGAGTACTTAGCTCTTTCGCCTCTTCACGTCAGCAGAGTAAGGTTTTTTTTTTAGTAAATTTTATTCAGTGAAAATCTATCCACCCAAAACCAAAACTGGTAGAAAAAAATCCGCCAAGTTTCCCAAAACGATCGGCCTTTGAAGGTAGTGATATCATTCAACCAAGGAAAGGCCGTCAAGGTCAATCCTATTAGCCACGTTAATCGCACCGACTAATAGTTCGAATGTTAAATGAAAACTTGAAAATTGCTACTCGCTGTAGCAATCTTCAACTTTTCATTTAACGTCCAAAATATTATTGGGTGAGATTAACTTGGCTAATAGGATTGGCCTTGGCGGCCTTTCCATGGTTGAATGATATCACTACCTTCAAAGGCCGATCGTTTTGGGAAACTAGGCGGGTTTTTCTACCAGTTTTGGTTTTGGGTGGATATCGCAACTTTCATAGGACTGTGAACGTACACAAGGGTACACCGTGTTATCTTCATCTGTACCTTTTTTTCTAGAGGAATTTTATTTCTATAAATTTTCACATTTCTAATTTTCAAATGTACAGTTCCGGTTAAAAAAAACGCCTTCGTTATACAGAAGAAGTTGCAGGATTGATGTATGTGACTCTGAACGAAAATGTTGATATCTCGAAAACTACTGGACAGAATTGAATGAAACAAAAACTGGGTTGCTTGTTATGCTATCAGCTACATTTCTATGCGTATTACAATGTAATGGTAAGTAGCCAAATATAATTGGCCGAGCGAGCAACACGAGCTGATAATTAATAATATATCTCATAAATTACTGGATACAATTGAATGAAAGAAAACTGGATTAATTGTTATGATGTATGCTACATTTCTATACCTATGACATGCAATATTCAACAGAAAAATAGAATATGCAATTCTATCTTTGTTTTATGAAAATCCTTCCACTGGTTTTCGTGATATCATCAGATATCATTAAATGTTTCGCGCTCGGCCAATTATCTTCAGTCAGTTAACGTAGTATTTAATAAGGGTATAAATATAGTAGAAAATCTAATAGGCATTTTAGTATTTGTTTCATGAAAATCCGTCCGGTAGTTTTCGAGGTAACTGATTTTCTCCATGGTTGTTATTACGACCCTCGATATAACGAAAAGGGGCGTTTTTTTTTTACCGGAACTGTACCATTGCCAATTAGCCGTTAGATTAGCCAAATTACCACGGCTTAGTTTATTGTATGACCACTCTTCACTTACTTAAGTTGCTTCAATCCCATTTTGGCACATACTGGCTAACACTCACTTCACTCACTCAATCAGTGCATCCCCTTCAGTTGTTTTGTTTATCCCTGCTGCACCTTCCCCATAACTTTTTAAGATTTCATTCACGTTTAGTCGTACAGAAACCCCCAAAGGTCGCTGTTACTAAAACAGCAGAACGGGAAGCATTTTATTTTTGGGTTATTAACAAAAACCCCGTTAGCTCGTGGATGCTCGTATTGTTGCGTAATCATCATCTAACGTGCATCCTTTCATTCTTACACAATCCACGACAACGTTAATGTTTCCTTATTTTGTCCTTCGTTACAGTTCAGTTTTTAGTTCGTGCAGGCTTTTACAATAAAGTAAAGACCAGTGTTGATTGTTCAAGACATTGTTGATTGAAATCTTTGGTTGCAACTTGGAAAAGAAACGAAATTTTAATTAGCTGGTGGTGGATTTCAAAACCCTCCCACGCATTTGTCCTGACCCCTACAACTCTCAAACCAACAAAAGGACCATCCTCAGAACACCATGCATGTGTGTGCCAAAATTCAGCTACGTAGGCGTTCTCAACTTTGCGCTAGCCATGAGCAAAAGTCTATGGGATTTAACATTGGAAAAATCTTATTAACTAGCTAGCCAGCTAGCTAGACAGTAACATAAAAACAACGTTATTGACGCATCTTTTTCTCTATGATTGGTGGACACTCATCCTTTAAATTTTAGTTTTTCTTAATCTCTGACCCTTCCCCTTACATTTTCCACAATTTGAAACATTTCTGTCGCATTGGGATTTATCCTCAACATGCCAAAATATGCTTTCAGTTGCTTACAGTTAACACACATGTCTGCTAGTGAGCCTCCAAAGGGTTTAATCAAAGGGTTTAACGAGCGTTAACCACTCCTGGTCATCTGCCCGAAGCCGTAAGGCCCTAGGTCTGCAACACCCAGATTCCCAGGTGGTCACCCACCCAAGTATCAGTCCAGCCCAATGCTGCTTAACTTCGGGGATCTGACGAGAACCGGTGTTTCCAGCACTGCAAGGCCGCCTTTTTATCATTAACAATCAATTTTTTAACAATCGGATGTCTACAATGGGATTATGTACTTTTACTTGGCGGTGACACACTAGGGTGTGTCTAGATATAAAACCTCTGCTTGGCTTTGGCTAATTTGTATTTTATCTCCAATTCTCCAGTGTCTTTATTTTATTGTATTTTACCTTATGTATTTTCATTTATATTTTTTTGGGGGGGGTTGAATTAGTAAATCGTGGCGAAGCGTCCTATAGAGCATGTCGTTATTTTCCTGGGAACCTCATCTTTGTGCTTTGAGCTTTTTTGCTCGCTGAATTAGATTTTTTTCAAAGTCATGTGATTCGGTAATGACTGTTGGTCTTGTTTTCACTTGAACATTGTTCCACAAACATGTTGAAGGCATTACATTTTCCCGAAGTTTGGTTATGCAGTAATGTCATAAAAAATTGCTCTTCTCTTTTGTATTGGTTAAAAGTTTTGTAAATTGATCAATAAACGTCTGATGAGTAAGGGTGCTCTCTTAACTCACCTAATTGGATGATTGAATTAATTACATATTTAAAAATACGCATCCACAAAGGAATAATGTCATCTTCAAGCAGTGGGCAAACCAATAAACCTCCATTTCGTGCTGTAATTGTCTTCGTGTTCATTTTTGTTCGCTAAATCCACCAACGCAAAAACTGGTATAAGAGAAGCCGCCAAATTTTCGGAAAAGGGTCGGCCTTTGAAGGTGATGATATCATTCATCCAGTTAAATGCTGCCAAGGTTAGCCAAGTTAATCGCACCGACTCATAGTTCGAAAGTTAAATGAAAACTAGATTATTGCTATCTAGCGGTAGCAATCTTCCAAGTTTTCATTTAATGTCCAAAGTATTATCCGGTGTGATTAACTTGGCTAAGGATTAACCTTGGCGGCCTTTTCTTGGTTGAATGATAACATACTTTCAAAGGGCGACCCTTTTTGTTCCCTGGCGCCTGGTGAGCAAAACGTTTATGTAGCATTTCCCGCCCTGCGTTTGGTAACAAAACGTGAAGCTATTATAACTCCAAGACATGACGTATAATGTGTCATAGCTGTATATTCAACAGTTTTTTTTTTTTTTTTGTATGCAACAAAGATTTTCTCAAGGTACACTTGCCTAAGAGGTAAGACATTACAAGCTTTGAATTGAGGGGCAAAGGGTGCGTATATTTATGGGAGTCCGAAGCTCTAATCACCTTTATTTGAAGAGGTATTAGTGGTTTCAAGTTCTAACCCAGCGCATGATTCCGTATCGAAAATAAGTTGGAAAATGTAGAATCTCTTAGTTGACTTAGTTGGCATGATTTTAGACCAATGGATGAATTGGAAACTACTGTATAGTACAACACGGCTGTTATAAGCTAAGATTTTCTTTGTTCAAAATCTACACTTTACGAAAAATTGTCGCTTTTCGTTCGTGAGGCCAATTTATTTTACCAATACAATATAAATTGGCCTCAAGACCAAAGAAACCCGCTGACTGGGCTTGAGAAATCCACTCAGAGTAAAACGACGACAAACAATTTTAATTTTCACCACTAATTAACACCAGTCTGTGTGCCTTGGTTACAAATAAGAAACTTACATGGTTAAAATTGTTTGGCGTTGTTTTACTCCGAGTGGACTTCTCAAGCCAGTCAGGGGGGGTTCTTTGCTCTTGACTTAATTGATTTCATAATTTTGATGCCTCTTAGCCCGTGTTAGCGACATTCATTGTAATCTTTCCGCACGTCTTCCTTTGCTATCAGGATGGCACTGTTTGACCAACACCTAAGGTGGAATTTTCACAGTGATTACACAATTAAAAAAAAAACTAAGAAAGGTCTCTAGCATGTCTTTCATTACCTGCCTGTGGTGACTGTTCGCGAAACAATGGTTAGTATTTACTATACCTTAGTCCACAGTGTTCTACAGTACGGCATACATTGTTGGGGAGGTCCATCCTTCACTAACTTGCTGCCACTTCTTTCTATACAAAAAGAAATTCTTAAGGTTCTAATCATTTACATTAGTACCGCAAGCGAGCAAGGCATCTTCGTCAGTGACAGCAATGCCACCTGAGAGCAGCATGTTACTCAAGAGCAGCATGTTCCTCAAGAGCAGCATTTTCTGCAATACGGGTAATGAATGCCACCGACCGGTACATGCCGATGATGTGCAACAGTCGATCACGCTCGATGCCACGGTTTCGATAATTGCATAATCTTCTTATAAGATGTTACTCTTATTATTGTTATTGCATAATGTTCTTATAATGTTACTAACCATTAACATTAGTACCACAAGCGAGCAAGGCATCTTCGTCAGTGACAGCAATGCCACAGCATGTTCCTCAAGAGCAGCATCTTCTGCAATACGGGTAGCGAAAGCCGCGACCGGTACATGCTGATGATGTGCAACAGTTGATCACGCTCGATGCCATGGTTTTGAGAATTGCATAATCTTCTTATCAGATGTGTGTACATTCATAGAATTATCTGCTTGCACCGAAATCAAAGCTTGTTTGCGCCAATTGGATACCTTCGTGACACTCGTGCTGTGCATGAGCAAATGGTTATTTTTTTCAAAAAAACGAACGGTTTGCTTAATACTGTGAAATTCCTAAATCGTGCAAGAGTGGGTGTTTTCCAGCATAATGTGGTTATGGACGGGTGGTTGGTGTGATAAAATCACTAATGTTTCTAAATTAATTCTAGAACGTTGTTGTTTGTCTGTAGAAAGAATGGTTGAGTTTTCCAGGTCTGGAGTGTGCCTTGTTTTTAACCGGTTTGGAGACATGTCTGTGCTGGGGCAGTGCTGTACCAATGAACTTGTAGTTATATTTAATTTAAAACTACATGTATAGGGCGAAATTCACGAAATTTTATGAAGTTTCACGTTTTTCACGAAGTTTCCAGGGCAAGGACATGTCGTGGCACGTGTGTCCTCGACTCTTAGAGTTCCACGGTATCGATTATGGATACCTGTGATAACTTACAAATCCTTGGGAAATGTATTACATCAGATTGTAAGGTTTGGCCGTATCTCCATTCGAACACTTAATGACAGTTATTAAGTTATTATCAGCAATTATGGGCCATTACCCCGTTCGACAAGTAAGAACTTTTGGAAACATTTGCCAGCCTTAGAACACCGTGAGTAGCAACAATGTTTCCACGTGGACGGACGTTACATTCTTTGCAACTTGTAACTTGGCTTTTGGCGGGAACCTTGCTATAAAATGGAAAGAACGTTTTACCACCAGAGACACTCGCAAAAGATAGCTACAAGCGGCGGAGATGCTCTTTGTCGTCTTGTAGGACAAATTCAAGTTGATCGATGTCACATTGTAAATAATTCTTGTTGTATTTTTTGCTGAAGGAGACAAGTAAATTAGATCATTTTATTTGCAACCGTGAGTCGACCCATTGAATTTATAAGATGTGCGGAAAATAAAGCCTGGTATCTCGAGTATTTAGCGAGTAACAGCAAAAAAACACCTCAAGGGTAAAAAAATGGTTGTAACTTACATATTAAATGCCAAAATATTTATTTCATACGAAGAATGAAACTCCAGGTGCACACTCCTACCACTGCCTGTGCGCTCAAAACATGGTGCGCTCAATATCTGGGCAGTATCGTAGGAAGAATACCTTCCTTGATCAAAGGCTTGAAGATGACTACATAATACGTAAAACAATATTTATTACACCAAAATGTGTGCACCAAAACGTCCTACACCAAAAGGTCTTACGCCGAACTGTACGGCTCCACTGCATATATACCAACCGATTTGTCAGCAAAAATCACCATTCATGGCATGTAATGGACAAATTTACCAATTTGTGTCTTTAGTGTTATTGTTTCCAGTGTACTGCGAGGTTAGGAACATTACAGTGCCACGTGTGATACATTACTGCCTTTAATTAAGACGACACTCATCGTATTTTCTGTATTCTTAATAACAAACACCAGCCTAATGAGTTAGACGATAAAAATAAAAGTTCACAAATTAATTTTTATTGCTTTTCGCAGCACGAAAGAACGTAAGTTAAAGGTTGTTGGTGAGCCTGTACCGATAATAATTGCAGACCACGGTGCATATACTCGTAAATTCATCCTGTCCGTACACGTACGGCATTAACGCGGGTGAGCGTGTTTGAACTTGCAGCCATGCA
>JAHWFP010070851.1:0-12454 GCA_023313725.1 Lithobius niger
CCCAAGGAGTATTCAACGTATTGTTTACACCACAACAAGTTGTATAGTCTGTTCCACATTATGATTGCAGGAAACTGACTGTGTAACGCCACGTTTCCTTCCACCACGAGTGCAAAAACACGTAAACATCCCACTCGTAGACTCGTATACCAGTAACCGCGTAAAGCTTACAAATGCGATATGCACATGTGTTTACACTCGTAATGGAAGGAAACGTGACGTTATGCTATGTAATCAGTTTACTGCAAACCTAATGTGGAACAGACTATAGTGGCAGCCATCAACGGTGCAAAATGATCTCATGTCTTGATAAAGATTGCAAAACAAAGTCTCCATAATGACCAGAACCCTTTGAAGTTGTGAAGGAATCCACACGCTATACATGGGATTCTGGGTGTTCTCGCAACTTAATTTGAGAAGACTGTGTACGAGTTTTGAACATACTTTTTTTTGCCATGCGTGCACTGCAGGCTGAAACATTCTGGGTTTTGAAATAAGCATGAGGAACAGAAGACCCAAAGTTTGATAAAACCAGTAGCTTTGTATGCATGATGCATCTGGTATTCTTAGACAGATGTCGTTACAATATGGACTGGAATCTCTTTCATTAAAAACTAAGAACATTCACCCTTCTCAATAAAAAATTTTAAATCACAGCAGTTCTTCGGTTCAGTGAGGTGCATCATTAATTTATTTGTGCATTTGTTATTTTATTATTATCAGTAACCTGTTAATAGTGTACAGTTCCGGTAAAAAAAAAACGCTTTCGTTATACGGAAGAAGTTGCAGGATTAATGTATGTGAAACTGAACGAAAATGTTGATATCTCGAAAACTACTGGACAGAATTGAATGAAACAAAAACTGGGTTGCTTATTACGCTATCAGCTATATTTCTATACGCATTACATGTGATGGTAAGCAGCCAAATACAATTGGCCGAGCGAGCAGCACGAGTTGATAACTAATAATATATCTCATAAATTACTTGATATAATTGAATAAAACAAAAATTGGATTAATTGTTATATGTTATATTTTTATACGTTTGCCATGCAATATTCAGCAGAAAAATATAATATGTAATCCAGTTTTTGTTTCATGAAAATCCTTCGAGATATCAAGTTTTTCTTGTCGGCCAATTAATTCCAGTCAGTTAACGTAGTATTTAATAAGGGTAGAGATACAGTAGACAATCTAATAAGCATTTCAGTTTTTGTTTCATGAAAATCCGTCCAGTAGTTTTCGAAATAGCTGATTTTCTCCATGGTTGTTATTACGACCCTCGATATAACGAAAAAGGGCGATTTTTTTGACCGGAACTGTACATGCGGAAACATTCTAGGTAAAGAACGGAAGACCCAAGGTTTGCTAAAACCAGTGGATTTGCACGTATCTGGTATTCTTAGACAGATGTCGTTACAGTTTTGCACAATATGGACTGGAGTCGCGCTTTCATTAAAAACTAAGAATAGCCACTCCTCTCAATAACATTTTTTTTTTAACCACAGCAATTCTTCTGTGTTTCAGTGAGGTGCATCATTAATATATCTGAGTGTGCTTGGTGCGGATTAATAGTACGGTGTTAAAGAGAGGAAGGAGGTGCGAACATACATATGTGTAAACAATTTTTATTAACAAACTCGTGTAGTTTTTGTATGGTATTGGTGTCTGATGACAAAACAATGTAAAAGTAAGTAAAACAAAATTAAAGGAAGACACTCATTCACATATATTAAAACATTAAAAAAAATTGCATACGATTGAAATCTTTCAAAAGTCGAATGAGCTGCGAAACATTCAATCACAAATGGTTTATTTAAAAAAACAAAACATTTTCCGAGCAAGTTTTGTTTTTAAGTTTTAAGTCTAAACCTAAACATCCATACGTCCTAAAAGCTTGACAGCACATTTGGCTCTTTGAAGATTTCACACACATTAACACACAAATCATGCAATTATTAAAACACATGTAAATTCTTACACAATGTATAAGTTGCTGTAAATTACATTGCATATCATTTCGTACGTCACTTCGATGAATTTCTTGTGAAGTTTCCCGATTCCTCAACCCCACGCAATTTTTTTTTTTGTTCCTTGGTAAGATCCCAACTAGGGAAATATACGAATGGTTGAACTAACGTGTGAGACGAAAATAGCGTATCAATTGGAAGTACGAACGGCTTTAACGCCAACCTCCGTTCTGCTCCAAACTTCAGACGGAAGAATTTCCTGCATACGGCGGCACGTGCAGCCAATCCTCATCTGAAAGGGCTAATAAGACGTTTTGCTCTTGTTTATTACAAGGAGAGGCATTTTTTAACTGTCTTATATGCACAAACCACAATTAAATCTGTTGCGTTTTACATCGGTTTTTTTTTTAGAATAAAACGAAAAAATTTAGATTTAAAACAATTTTATTACCGTTTTTGCTGCTACATATGCAGTTGTTAGCAAGGGTCTTAAAGCAACATACCGCCTGCATTATAACCTTCCGCCTGCCTCGCAACACCACGCGACGATCACATCCGCGTATTTACCACAGCTAAGGTCAACTGAGACGGTAGCTTCGTTCCTCGCAACGAAAACGTAGCTACTGGCTCTATTGGCATTGCGCCTAATAGTCCAGCCAGCGTGAACCCATTGATTGTGTCGTCACAAACCGGAATGCTTCTCGTATTTTAAAATGACAATTTATAATTTTCTAGGCTAGTGTCTTATAATTTTGTTTCGGCGATCTATTGGAATAATTAATTTTAATTTTTACCGCATTAGTCTATTAGATATTAGATCTCATGGTAATTATTAGAAAATTAGTAGATGTACACACAGAGATGAAACGTCATGATTATTGTACTCGCGCAATGCATCATTTAGTGACGGTCGTTACTAAATAAAGTTCCATTATATTCAACAGAAAATCTCCTAGACGCCACATTTTAAAAAGGATTTTTAGCAAGGGAAAGACTAACGGTAAGTAAATAGACCTTCGGGGCCGTACTTGACGTGGAGGATCGAGAAAATGGCGCTGGGAGGTATACCCCTTTAAGTGATGTAACTTGTATGCGTATATATTTTTTATTTTTTTCTCTTTAAAAAAACAAACTTTTGTTCAATAAAATTAAGAACATTAAGACCTTGTAAATGTAAAAGTTATTTAAACTGTAATTAGGTTTACACATTGCTAACAGCGGCATCTAGGGACAACAAATGGTACTAAAATTGGTAAATCTCAAATTTTGTGTAAAATGCTCTGTGCAACGGGTTTGAATTTTTTTTTTTTTGTATTTAAGAATTAAAAAGAGACCTATTTTGTTAAAATAAGCAAGCGTACATCACCACATTTGCCGTTTCGGTCAGGAGTGAAATTAACACTTGTTTAAAGGTATGTCATTTCTTCCGATTTAGTCCAGTGAAATCATTCATTTTTGATCCGGTGAAAATAATCATACCTTGCATTTTTCGGAAATAAAAGCTTTTTCTTCTCAAATATATTTATCACAACGTCTGAAATAGTAATCAAGTGGGTGACACCGCCAAGAAGTGGGGCATTAAAGATGGCGGCCAAAATGGCGCCCAATTTTTAATCAATTTGTTTGCCATTTGGCCTAAACTATGCAAGAACCGTTAGTGATACACAAAAATGGTCGAGTTAAAAGTTGTTTGCAATAATGTAATCTAGAATGTAGGTCCCACAGATTTTTTTTTCATATCGCTTATGGTTTTCGAGAAAAATGGTAATTTGGGGCTATTCGACCATTTTTTGGCTAATTTAATGCCAGCAGTGGTCTGAATTTTCCAACTTACAAATTTCATCTGCCGCTGCGTCGCTTCCAATTTAAGTGGATGACTCCAATTAAGTTCGTTCGAAAGGTAGGGATTCCTTCTGTGCAACAATGGTAATTCAAAGGGTCTACGACTGTTAAGAGACCGAGCTACGCCCATTTTATTTCTGGATTTTGCAGCTGCAGTAACTTCCCACCGGACTATAGTGTCCGCGGCCCATCTTGAGTTCGCCCCAGAATCAACACAAATAATCGATTGTATGTTTTTGGTAGCAGAGTGCCTTGTTGATATCCAAAAATAGTTACAAAAACAATGGCGGCCGTTGATTAAAACCGTCCCCTCCAGGAAGACGTCGCCGATCACAAAATAAGTGCAGGATTCAAGATAGGCCGCGCACACTATAATTGATATGCTGTGTTCGTCTATCATCGTGCCTTACCCATAATTACGCACATTTCCCAACTTGGGAGCTTACGTATTTACGTTTTTTTTCTGAAACGTACAAGGTTAGAATTTGTATTTTGGGGAAGGGAGAGTGAGAAGGGGGGGGGGGGACATCCTGTACCGTGTACATGCCTACTGAGTGGCCCCATCTCACGGACTAACATTGGTTTTGAACCTAATTTCATCGCAATACGTTTTTTTTGGTTGGGGAGGGGTGAGGGACTGCATTGATACACCCTGCGGACAATACAGGAAACAAAACCTTGTACAGACGGGTGGATGCAGGTCGTTGGTTCAAATCGTGTCACCTAATCCCACATGTTACAGCTCGTGGAATTCCTAGCTGTTGTAAGTGAATGATTTAGCTGTTAAAGCTGTAGGTATGCTCTATCGGCCTGAATTATTTGGTGGCTTGTAAAAAATTGCACTTATCTATCCATACGGTAGATAGCTCAAGGGCTACAAAACAAACCCTAAGCTGAAAAAGGTGGGAATATGGAGCGAAAGGAGGGATAACACAGCGATTAAAAGCATGCGACTAAAGAGGAACAGTGAATAAACTCAGCAGATACGGCTGAAGGGCCACAGAGAACAAAAACAGAAGTTGCGGCTGAAGAGCCATAGTGAAGAAACGCAGAAGATGTGGCTAAAGTGCCACAGTGAACAAAAACGGACGATGCGGCTGAAGAGCTGTATTGAATATACGCAGAACATGTGACTGATGGCTGAACAGCCACAGCTAATAAGCGCAGTTAATATGCGGCTGTAGAGCCACAGTGAACAATCGCAGAAGATGAGACTGACGAGCCATGTTGAATAAATCAGAAGATGAGCCTGAAAGGTCATATTGAATTAAATGGAGAAAATGCAGTTGAAGAGTCATAGTGAAGAAAAAAAAAAGAAGATGCAGTGTGAATAAACACAGAAGATGTGACTGGAAAGCTACAATGAATACACGCAGAAGATGAGGCCGAAGAGCCTTAGTGAACAAAAAATGGAGATGGGGATGAAAAGCTGCAGTGAATTAACGTAGAAGATATGGCTGAAAGGCCACAATGAATACACGCAGAAGATGAGGCCGAAGAGCCTTAGTGAACAAAAAATGGAGATGGAGATGAAAAGCTGCAGTGAATTAACGCAGAAGATATGGCTGAAAACCGACAGTAAATAAGCGCAGAAGATTCGGTTGAAGAGCTACAATGAATACACACAAAAGATGGTATAGTGAATAAACGCAGAAGATGCAGCTGAAGAACCATACTGAATAGAAAATGTGACTAAAGTGCCACAGTGAATAAACCGCAGAAGCTGTGGCTGAAAAGCAACAGTAAATAACAGCAAAATATTGGGCAGAAGAGCCATGGTGAATAAAAGCAGAAGGCGTTGCCAAAGACTCATAATGACTAGAAAATATGACTAATTAGCTGAAGTACCCGGCTTCGCCCGGGATCCTAATGTGGGAAAGTGCGGTTAAATCACCATTTACCATTTTCTCTACAACAGTAAAATACATTGATCAACATTAAACTATAAACAGTGGAAGGACTACAAATAGTGGGAGGAGGTATGGTTCGTACGTGTTTGCTCGTTGGCCGTCATCTTTTTGGTATGATGGTCGTGAACCGCAAGCAATCGTCGTGCAGTGACATCTATAGGCGATCTTCGAAGCTTTGCAGTTGTTCTGAAGGCCAACAGAGATACATGAGCGAGAAAATTAGCTTCGATCCCAGTTTGCTTTGGTTCTAAGCAATGGTAAATTTCCTTGGTTGTTCTTTAGAGGTACATTAACGTTGAAATTTGCATTATGTTTTTGGTGTGTACGCTAAGATGCCAATTTTGTTTAAAACTGCAAAGAGTGGAAAGAGATATTGGTCGTAAATGTTCGTAAATGGCCGTGAAGCGCAAGCAATCGTCGTGTAGTGTCATCTATAGGCGGTCTTCGAAACTTTCCAGTTCTTCTCTAGGCCAACGGAGATACCTGAGCTGGGAAAGTAGCCTCGATTCCATGTTGCCTTGGTTCTTCTTTAGCTAAGTACGGTAAATTAACATTAAAGTTAATTTCCTTGGTTCTTCTTTAGCGGTAAATTAACGTTGAAAATACATTTTTTTATGCTCAACTTCGTGCTGTTGAGCATCTCTTAGCGTACATACCAAAACGTACCGTCCTGCCCTACTTTGCTCCTAATTTCGGTTTGCTAGTGGTTTCGTTTGAGAGCGAGTTGTTAGTAGTGGTATCTAGTGGGCGATCCGAGAAGCTCGCGCTCGCTCCGTCGGTTGTTCTTGTACTCAGCCCTCCGGATTTCCTGGGCAACTCTCTCTCTTATAGTATAGGATAAATAAACTTAGCTTAAGATTTGTGACAGAAGTGCCATAGCAAATATACGCAGAAGACAGTGACTAAACCCAATTCTCGTAAAAATATTTTTGCATGCATTTGATGTCGAAGTGATCAGATTCACAAGCTTGCAGACACCAAATTCTGTTTTGCATTGGCTGTAGGAAGTAGCTATTTTATTTAAAGCCTGCAAAGTTTGGTGTTCGCAACGTGGCGCCCGTGAGACGAGCGTACGGTTTGGAAACATCGAGGGGTCTGTGTTTCGGCGCCATGGGATTGTTGAAACGCTGAGAAGGTGCAAAAACAGTTGCCAACGTCAGAACGAGGTGAGTCCCACAGTCGGAGTAGTTGAGTAGACTTTTGGTAGACGGTTTGTGACGCACCATCGTCAGGACGATTAGCAATGGGTATAAAATTGCGTTCCAGACCAGATTGGAAGCAAGAACGAAGTTGATCACCATAAAGCTTCGATCACAGTTAACTTGACAGCTACCTGTGTATAAAGAGACATGTTATTGTGAGTTAAGTAGGTGCATGTGTGGCGCTTGAGGAAGGGACTGGTCATTATTTTTGAGAGGGAGGGGGAGGAGAAAGGAAATGGAAATGTGACCACCAAATTTTCGATTTTCGATGACCCTCCCCCCCCCCTTACGAGACCCTCAAAAAATCTTGACCCCCCCCATTCAAAGTCAAAAAAAAAATGTGGCCCCCTCCCCCCCAAAAAAATGCGGTTTACGTGTGCCGATTGAGACTGTCTGCAGATGATTTCCCGTAGCCAAGATTAGTGCTATAGCCAAATTACATAAGTAGCACTCCGCACCAACAAGTTACCACTAATATTAAGGAAAACGTGCCTCATTATTTTATGAAAAGACAGGTTGGGTTAAAAATGTTCTATAAAACACTACGTTTCTTACACCCAGCTTGTATCGAGTTTCATACAATATATGTTGAACACACTGTTTCCTTGTATGCCCACATCTGTAACATAGTCAACATCGGATAGACAGAAGAAAACAAGATACCAGGGGGGGGGGGGGGTCAAGGTTTTTCTACAGAGTTTATTGCAAAAACTATACTTGAAGCATTGGTAGTACTAGCTTCAAATTCTTGTACACATACATTATGGGGTGACTGGGGATCTGCCTCTCCCCACAAGCTGAGCACAAGGCGTTTTTAGAAATTGTGACTGTTGAAAGTGCCATTTTTGAGGTCCAAAAATGACTTTCTTATTGCCGAGTGGAAGACATACATAACCTGTTAATTTTAGCATTCATTGATCCTCAATGGATGCTTCCCTGGAGGTTACTTGGTTGCTTGTAGCTGCCTGCTTGCCAACCCACTGCACCTGTGCGGCACCGTCCTCCTCTATAAAAGCGAGAGCGCAAACCCTTTCACCAGTCCTTTTCCTCCAGAGGTTGCCTCATGTCACATCGTTTGCCGTCTTCTGACCATTCGCACGGAATTTGGATTCGCCCGCGACGAAAATGTCTTCGGCACCTGAGGCTCCGGTTCTAATGCAGCTTTGCTCATACTACTGCTCATGCATTCGTCCATACTCCCCTTGGCCACCGGTAGCTGTCAGCATTCGATCTTGCCGCTCCACCCCGCGCCTCTGTATCCCATTCGGACGTAGATGAGGATGAATCCCCGCTCCAAGCCGGGCACACACCCATCCTCCCAATGTTCCAGACTTCACTGAAATCGAAGAAGAACTTAGTTATGCAAAGGACACTTACTGTGAAGCAAAAAGAAACTACCGTCGGGCTTCGGCTCTACTTTAGTGTGCACCTATCCCGACATCACCACTCGACCTTTCGTCCAATTCTTCCAGACACGGACAAGCTGTAACTCGCAGCGAGGTCAACCAACTCATTGACGCCGCCATTCGTAAGCACTCGGGTAAAACTCCCTTACTGCCGCCATCGTGCACGTCTTCCATACGTCGGGAACACACTCAACAATGGGTAGCCTCGAACGCAAGTCACGATAGCCGCAAAACGACCCTCGCAGTATTCGCCCCGATCTGCCAAGAAACCAAGAACTCCGACCAAATGCCTCCCCACTACCACTGGCCGAACCGGAAACAATCAACAACGCTCCCGCTTCTGCCCCAACCTCCTCATTCGTCCCTTAAGCGAATTCACTTTACAGACAAAATAAACAGACAGAAATCGCTGGAAATAATATTAAGGAAAATTGGAAATTAGCCAACAGCGAAAATTATACACTAGAAATAACGTTGTTCAGTAAGCCACTTTTATGCACTTACGTTTCGTCGGAGTGGCACGATCCGGATTCGAACCGGCTACCCAGTTCGCCCCAGATCACTTGCATAGCACCTTAACTGCTATGGCCACATCCTCCACTGGCATAAAAATAACTCACAGAACCCGTTATTAAGGTCACAACCGTGACCAGGACTCCATTCGACCGAATTTCCCCTTGAGCTAGACAAAGAACCACCAGCTCCCCGGCCTGGCCGCGAAGTAAGCTACTTCCGACCATTCGGTGACGGCTCCACAAACCCCCACAACTTCGACACTTACTCTGAATGCGAATTCTTATGCGCTGAAATGGATTTTGGGACGGCCCTCTTCATCCCCAAAAATGTCGAAGGTCCGTCACACGTTCTTTTTGCAAACGACAAATGCTTACGAATGAGCCTCCGAGCAGCATCATAGGAGGACGTACTCAACACGGCTGTCAACGCTTTATGTGAAAAACTTTCGGCCGACGCCAGCCCAGAAGAAACCGAAGACTTTTTGTCCCAAGTATTCCAATTTCTCTCCAAAAAAGCCATAAAGGAATGCCACAATTTGGGACCGGGATTTTACAGCTCGGTCTTCACTCGCCCCAAAAAGACAGGAGGCCAAGGGCTAATTTTCAACTTGAAACCTCTGAACAAACTAATCGACAACGACCGTTTCAAAATGGAAACCCTAGAGACAATTCGCCAATCCTTCAAGCAAAACGACTGGACAGTCTCGATCAATTTAGATGACGCCTACCTCCACATCCCGCTACATCCGGCAATCAGCCACCTCTTCCACTTCGTTTGCAACCGAAAGGTCTACGAATTCCGCTGTCTTCCATTCGATCTAAATGCAGCCCAAGAATTTTCACGCTCGTCCTGAAACCAATCCTCGCAAAACTATGACAGCAACAAATCCAAGCAAGTGCATATCTGGAAGACTGAGCGCTCAACAACCAGGACCCCATTCGCCTGCAAACCGACAGAGATCTCGCAATTTGCCTGTTGAACCACCTCGGCTTTGGCATCAACTTGGCAAAATCACGTCTAACCCCAACACAATCCTTCATTTTTGTAGGCGTCTCACTCAATCTAGAATCAGCAACAATATCATCATCACCCCACCGAATACAAGATCTCCTTCGCCACATTCGCCAGTTTCGACAGCAAGCCTCCTATTCGCTCAGAGAACTGAACTCACTCACTGGGAAAATGGAAGCCATGGCAAACCTTGTCCCTTACGGACGCTGGATGGTCAGACCATTACACCACCACCGAATCGACAATTGGTCCCTCTATCAAAATCGGCCAGACCAACAACAATTCCTATGTGAAGACTTTCCTCACGAATGCCGCCTATGGTGGACAGACATAACAAATTTGTCGCAATCTGTACCTCTCCACGAGCCACCGCCCAACCATCTCCTCTTCACCGACGCATCCAAGGAAGGTTGGGGAGCCCACCTCCAAATCTCAGGCCTATAGCCTCCTAACAACAAGGACCACATCAACGTCCTAGAACTATGTGCAATTCAACGGGCCTTAACGCACTTTCAGCCACACATCCAAAATCAAGTAATACAAGTCCAAGCCGCCAATATGACTCCACTTGCTTACATCCGAAAGGAAGGAGGAACGAAATCCCGGCAACTACACTAACTAACCTCGGAGATTTTCAACTTCTGCATTCAGAACAACGTCACCCTTTTACCATTCCACATCCCAGGAAACACGTTGGAGACTCTCTCTTTCGCTGGAACCCATCAACAGGCGAATGGAGCCTCAAGAAATTCGTCTGCGAAAATCTCTTCAACATCTGGGGCACCCCCATGATAGACCAATACGCCACGAGGCACAATAGCTGACTTCCCCACTTCATCAGTCCGATTCCGGATGAAAAGGCAACAGCAGTAGACGCCCTGACGTTCCCATGGCAGAACCTGTACCATATCTGTTTCTACCATTCAAATTGATCCCACAAGTTCTACAAAAAATACAGAAATCTCAAGGCCTGGTCCTGATAATAGCACCTCTGTGGCCATCAGCAACATGGTTCCCCCACCTCCTAAATCTAATAGTAGACACTCCAAGAAGTCTTCCCCTTCTTCCTGGTCTTCTATCACAACAGAAAGGATCCAAGCTCCACCCAAACCTGGCCAACATAAACCTTCACGGGTGGCTACTATCACCAAACTCCTCAAAAAGGCTGGAATTCATTAAGACGAGGCCAAACTCATCGCTTCAAAAGCAACCTGAGAATCAACAAACCAAATGTATGACAGTCACTGGACGAAATGGTTTCATTGGTGTATCCGAAGGGAAATCAATCCAATCGACCCTCCCTTTACCAGACCTCCTAAGTTCTTCAACGACTTATTTAGGCAGGAAAAATTAAAAGGATCAACCATCCTCGTCTACCGTTCAGCCTTAACCTCTGTCTTCAAAGAGGCAAACATCGCATCTCGGTGTTACTCCAATGATTCGAAAAAGAACGACCAACGACCAGACGAATGGTAACAGACTGGGATTTATCATTAGTAATGGAAGACCCTTACGAACCCATTCAAGACAGCTCCCTTCATCTAATGACACGGAAAACTGTCTTCCTCGTAACACTCGCAGCCAGCCTATACGTTGTGGTATAATCCAAGCCTTGTCTGCTGACCCAGCATACTGTATCTTTAGACCCCAAAACCATCTGAACCGTCGAAACCAATCACCTTTCCGGCGCTCACAAACATCCTCGGAAATGAACCCGAATGACTGACTATGCCCAGTTCGAGTACTACGATTTTACATAACTCGAACCAAACACGACGACATACGAAGAGGAAGGAACCAACTTTTCCTGCCTGTAGATTCACACTCAGGTAAAAACCACTGCCGCAGTGGTGGCAAGATGGATCAAAAAGACAATCGAAGCTGCATATGACAAACAAGACAACACGAGCAGTAGCATGATAATGACGGCACATGACTGCACACGAGCTATCTCCACATCATTGGGCCCACCATAACGCCGTTCCCATCCAAGAAATCCTTAGTGGCAGCCTCCTGGCGAGACACCTCAACATTCACCTCGCATTACTTGCGTGACGTGTCAAGAGAAGAAAACGGACTACACCGGTTGGAACCTATCGTCGCAGCCACAACCGTAGTCAAGGCCCCTTAAGCACTCAGAACGAAGCAGAAGCAAACCACCACAAAGGCAGAAGCAAGCCAACCTGTGATAGAAGCAAGCCAAACAAACTGATGAAAGCAAGACTCGTATCTAAACCAACGGTCCTTTTCAGGGTCACCAATCACCACGAAAGAGACCAAATTCCTGTTTCATCACTGTTCTGAATAAAGTGCGAAATAATTTATTAAATTTTTTTGGGGGGGGGGGGGGCGTAGCCTGCTTGCAACCCAAGGCGCCCGTCAAGGCGGTGCCCGCCCCCTAATCTTTGACGAGGTCTCCTGTTATTGCTAAAATTAATAGGCTATGGATGTTTTCCACTCGGCAATAAGACAGCTCATTTTGCCAACCTCCTATGTCTGGCCAGCTAAAAATGGTTTCTTTTGCCAAGAAACAAACATAACCAAACCCGCCCTACCTCCCCTCTCGAGTCACCGCCTGACACATTGAGAGGAAAA